>WBNM01021962.1:30988-56551 GCA_013399055.1 Ramphastos sulfuratus | reverse complement strand
TGGTGGAGTCACCATGTCTGGAGGTGTTCAAGAAAAGCCTGGATGGGGCACTTAGTGCCATAGTCTAGTTGATTGGATGGGGCTGGGTGATAGATTGAACTGGATGATCTTGGAGACTGGATGAACCTGGTAGATTCTATGATTCTGTATCAACATAAATCTAATCAATATGGCTAAATGGCATCTGACCACATGCAGATGTAAACTAAGGATGACTTAGGCAGCACTCAAGAGCTCCTGGAATGTTTTGACCAACACCAGTGACCTCGATGAAAACCTAAGCCTGAAATCACATGAAAACACTTAGGCTGCAATTACACTGCCTAAACAGTGATTTGTTATGCTTCTAATATGGTCTCACTAACACAGGCCTGGTGGTTGTGACCCAGGACCTGGAGGGGGTAGCTTCTAGAGAGTCAGAGACCAGCTGTAAATCTTCAGGTACCTTACTTGCACTAGATACCTGTTCAGTCAGCTGAGTTGAGCCACTACTTTGCAGGCTCAATTCTACCATAGACTCTAGAAAGTTGAGTCATTACTCAGGTCTTGTGAGACCCTACCTGAAGTACTGGAGCCAGTTCTGGTGCCCCCAGAATAAGAACATTGAACTGTTGGAGCAGATCCAGAGGAGGGCCACAAAGATGATCAGAGGGCTGATGCACCTCCCCTGTGGAGACAGGCTGTGAGCTTTGGGACTGTTCATCCTGGAGAAAAGAAGGCTTCAGGGAGACCTTATAGTGGCCTTCCAGTACCTGAAAGGAACTTGCAAGAAAGCTGGGAAGGGACTATTTACAAGGGCTTGTAGTGATAGGATGAGGGCAAATGGATTGAAGCTTGAGGAGGGTAAATTAAGGCTGGTTATTAGAAATAAATTCTTTACAGTTGAGGGTGGTGAGACACTGGAACAGGCTGCCCAGGGAGGGCATGGATGTCCCCTCCCTGGAGGTGTTCAAGGCTGGATTGGATGATCGAGTGGAGGGTGTCTTTACTCATAGGGTTGGAACTAGATGATCTTTAAGGTTCCTTCCAACTCAACCCATTCTATGAATCTATGCATGGTTCAAAGAATGCATTTAACCCTTGGTAAACCTTTAGCAAAGACTGCAGCCTGTGAGGGCTGGATTCAACCCCAAACATAGGTGCCTAGAGACAACGTAGGCTCTGTGGGGCTTTGGGAAGTGCTGGTCTCCCAGAGCTCCTATTTCATACTTGCACAGGTGACTTGGGTACTCTACAGCATTCCAAATGCACTAAATAAGTGTTTAAAGAATTTGCCCTGCATGGGCAAATCTGTGTCAGTTAATAAAGTCATGTTTTACACCTACACACAGACCCAGTAACCAGACACAGGGGAGTGATAAGGTACTCTACCATAGCAGAGCAATTAGCAAATAGGACTATAAACTTTTAAAAAAGCAGTACAAAAATGACAAGTGATTGCATGGACCGAGTTTGAAACAACATCCATGCTCCATTTTACTGAAAGGGATGCTTGTGCTTGCAGACAGGCAGAGCTGCTGCTGGCACCAGGCACGCCTTGCTCCTAATGATGTGGCTGGAGTGGAGGAATTGCCATGTTCATGCAGACAAAAGAAATATTCACTCACATAAACACATGGAATATTTCTCACAAAGAAGTCACTTGTTTCAGTCATGCCAGAGGTCCTTTCTGATCTACATTTCCAAGCTTATACCTAGCTCCTAAACCCCGCAACAAGAAAAAAGAAAAATACCCAAACATCTACACTTGCAAAGGCTAAGAGTGGAAGTTGAGGAAAGAGGAACAGAAACTGAAAGGGTAAATTGTAGACTGGTGCTAATAAGACTCAACTGACCTAATTGCCCATAGGATTTTCACCAGAGCTTGTGTGGGGTGGTGGAGTTCAGAGCCACCTGGCTGTTCCTTTTTCTGTTAGTTTCTGTGGTGTTTCATGCCAGAATATATTTTGGGTGTTTGGAAGCTAGAGATGGCTTTTGACTATTAGTGCAAATGAAGCATCAAGGAAACAGTGATAGAACAAACATAATTTATTAGGAAACCTCCATATATCAGGTGAAATGGTGATAAATTATATAAATGCATTTGCTTTACAATAAATAATTATTATGACTATAGTCACACAGAATTTGGACAGAAATCCATATGGACCTAAGGGTCACGAAATGCTGAAAAATTCAGCAGATGGAAACATTTGATAGAAAAGCATTGCAGCTAGCAATTAAACCAGCTGATGCTTTTCATTTGTCTGACAATCCGCTTGGCACGAGGATCGAACTGGAACTGAGTTGTTCCATGGAAGAAGTAGACATAGCCTAGAAATAAAATTTAATCCAATTACATTTGATAGGTAACTTCAGTATTGTGGAAAAAATTTCCAATGTCAACAGTCCATGTATACCTGCTATTTTTCATTTCCATCTCATTAATACCATCTTTTTGAAGATGAATTATTTTATCTACAGAAGCCCAAACATTCAAGTAAATCAGATTAAAGATATGTTTTACTTACCATCTTTCTGGAAAGCAGCATCAACCCTGCCAATTTTTCCAAAATCAGAGACTATTTTCCTGGGATATCCATGATCCATGGATCTTCTGTTTTCATCATACCTTAATGCAAGAAACATCATTACTATTTGCAAGGTAATGCAAATTACCTTTGAAAGTTTACACTTTGAAAGTTTAAAACAAATTCATACACGTATGCAACCCTACTGTTACTGAGAGTCCTATAAAGTTTAGCCAAAATTAGTTGTCTGATTATGTTAAGTACTAAGGTTCTCATATTATTAGTGTCTTGAGATTTGAAAATCTTGCCTTTGGTAAAATTGCAGCTACCAATGACCTTAGGGATGCAGCCCAGGAATTTATTAATGCATTTCTGGTCTGTCCAGAGCCTTGTCCATCTCTTGCACATAAAATGAGTATCAACTTCAAGGCACTGGATACCCAGTTCAGCATAAAAGCAAAACATAAAACCTGGGAGTAGAAGATGGTAACACAGTCCTGAAACACTCGTGTTAGTGTCAGTCATGCACTTGAACAAAATCACTCTTTGAAAATTATTGTGGGCTACACTGGCATTGTGAATATGATTAACTGTAGAACTGTAGAATATTTATGTGTCCTTCATAGAGAAATTAATTTGCAACTCTTTTTATTAGTAGTTTATTATACTTGAAATGTGAACAAAATGTGCACCACATCACAGTCTTGCAAATAAAAGCAGCACTGTGGTGAAGAAAAATGAATAGTTTCCTAGGAAATCACTCTCTTATTGAGTTGATATTTAATTCAGTTGGGAAAAAAAAAAAAAAGTGCATTCCTGCTACAGAAATCTAATGAATGGGAAAAAAAAATAATTGAAAAGTTGACATTTCCTAGCAAATGCTTAAGAGTTTTAAACTTCCAGAGACCCCTATTTAAATTTCTTGAATATATCTGGTTTAAATGGCATTGCATTTGAATTTCATAGTAATGCAATGATCTTTAGGGACAAGAGGAGATATGGCTCCTAGTAACTGAACATTCAATCTTACCTCCAGTATCTGTCAGCTATAAAGAAGTAGGTCTTTCCTGTGGCTTCATCACTATAAACTGCATTGACCCTTTTAATGGTCTTCGGGAATCCCAAACGATAGATGGGTTTAGGATAGCCAGGTGCAATGTCATATCCCCTGAGAACCCAGTATTTATCCTCTGAAAAAGACAGTATTTAATTATGTTTCAGAAGGCCAGCAAACAATGTCGTCTTCGATACCAGCACAGTTATTTCTTTCAGTTTATTACTTTACAAAACAGTTCTAATTGTTATATTGGGACCACATCATGAAGACAGTGAAAAGGTCTTTTGTTTTCATGAACAAAACATTTAGAACCATCAGGTGTATTGATAGTACTTTTGCCAAGTGTTCATCAAATCAATATGAAGTGTTCACCTGGGTAGCAGCTTGGGGAGGGCAGGAGGTTGCTGAATTAATCCACTTAGATTGGATCAGGATATTGACTTTATTAATAATTGCTATTTAATTGTAAAGTATAGTATGTTGAAAAGCAGGCAATGTGGATGAAATTAAACTATTAAGAAAAGCACATACAATAGAAGTGTTTTGGTAATTTTAGATACAAAGAACATATTTATATGTGGCAATTTATATGCAGTAATATATAATGCACTACAATTTCTGCAAATGAAGTTATGTGAAACACTTAATTTAGACCTTTAAAGAAAAGCACAATTTTCCTCTCACAGTACATTTTTCCACCAACATTTTTGTGGTTTGATTTTTTTTCTTTCTTCCCCACCATGAAAAAAAAACAAAACCAAAAACCAAACAAAAAAAAGCAAGCAGTAGCAGTAGTGTTACAAATGCTTGTATCTACCAATTGAATTCAGCAAAAATCCTTCTGCATAAAGGGAAATGCTTCTTGAAGGGGCCTAGGCTTGAAGAAGGGACACTGTTTTCATATGTCTTTTCTCAGGGCAGTAACAGAGGGGCAAGGTTTTTGAGATTATGACCTTTGGAGATCCTTTATAGCCATATAACTCTTTGATCCTCTTGGCTTTATTATTTGCAGAATTGAAAGATTCTCTGCTTCACCGATCTCCCTTTGCACTTTGACTCTGTAGTTGCACAGTTTGCAAAGCAGCAGGGAATAACCAGTCAGAAAAAGTAGGGAATTTCAGATCCAATTACCTTTGAAAAGTAAAACTTCATCCCTCTCAACATTTTCATAAGCAGCTTGAATTCCTGATGGCAAGTTTGGCCAGAACAGTGATATAAAATTGAGCTCTGTCTCTGCCCTCGCAGGATGTTTGCGCAGCATATATCTGGTTTAAACAAAATGTATAGAATAAAATAGTTGCATTCCTATCATTAGTGCAAAATAATTACTATATTTTATAATAATATGATAAAATATTATCTTTTCTAATAATTATTATTAGTAATAATAATTGTGTATAAGGGGAGACATGAGTGCCTGGATGTGAATATCCTCCTCCACTAGATGTAAAGGAAATCTAGAGTGATTGGATAGGGCTGGGTGATAGGTTGGACTGGATGATCTTGGAGGTCTCTTCCAACCTGGTTGATTCTGTGATTCTATGATTCTGTGATTCTGTGATTCTCTGATTCTATGCTAAAAATCAGGCAAGATGAATATAAGCCCTTCTATTTCTCTGAAGGACAACAAGCAAGGCAGTAACCACCTAACAGACATTTCCTACCTAATGGTGCTGTGAGTTCCATCTCTGCTCTTGTATGGAGGAGCAGCAGTAAGGTTACAGTGTGTGACCCCCGGGCGCATTGCTAAGGGATACATCAATGCTCCTTCATCGCTATTCATTGAATTCCATTTAGAGGCACCGTTACAGCAGTGCCTATGGCAGCAGTTGAAAACCAACTTATCTTCTTCACTGCTTTTATCAACTAGGGCTCTTAGTTTAGGGCTCTTAATTATTTGAAAACTCTCCCTTGTGTAAACACGTGGTGGTTTCCTAGTGTTTCTCTTTGCATGCATTCCAAAAGAACAGCTTTCCCTCGTGGGTTACAGTAAGTACTGAATATTTAAAGGAGATAATACATATGCTTCTTTTGGTTACCTGCCCTTGAAGAATATTATTTCTCCACGTAGGGTAGTAATAGCATCAAATGTCAAATTTGGGTCGCAAGCTTCTGGGGTTGTGGGTCCTGTTGGCTGCACAGCAGCATTAGATCGTCCTGTAGGAAGAATATATTAACTTTCAGTATGAAAAACAGAAGGTCTCTGAGGACACAAAGAACCCTCTTTACAGATAATGAAAGGACATGCAGTATTAAACTAAGGGTCTGTCACTAAAAGCAGGATTTTGATGTCGATAAAATTGGTTTTGTTCATCTTTTCCAAAAAGAGTTTTTTACAGAACTGGATTACTCTGAAGTTAACTACCAGGAATTTCCTCTCTTTTGTTATCTATTGTTCAGCAACAGATTCTTACTTTGGCAGAATAAGCGTATTTTATATGTAATCTTACTACTGGTTAGCAACCTCCCAAGTAGAAATATTTAGTAAAAATATTTTTTCTTACCGTAGATAGCTTGAATGCCATCAATGTCATCCTGAGGAAGGAGAAATTCACTGGGGTCAGTGTAGGAGTAAGTTGGATACATCAGTGCCCCAGGATCAGTTGAATGAGACAGACCCAAAGAATGACCAAGCTCGTGGGCAATAACAATGAACAAATTATAGCCTGTAAGATAAAAATAATATCAAACAAGTCAAAATCCATTTCAATATTCAATACAGTTCACTAAATAGGAAACACTTATACATTCCTCCAAGATACACTATATGTACAAAAGAGGCTATAAGTAATGCTGTCAACATCGCAACCCAAAAATATTGCAACAGAAGAGCTATATAGAATCATAGAATCAGACAGAGTTGGAAGAGACCACAAGGATCGTCTANCCAGCTGCAGGACCTTGCACTTGGTCTTGTTAAACCTCATGAGGTTGGCTTGTGCCCACCTCTCCAGCCTGTCCAGGTCCTTCTAGATGGATCCCTTCCCTCCAGTGTGTCTGCTGCACCACACAGTTTGGTGTTGTCAGCAAACTTGCTGAGGCTGCACTCAATACCTCTGTCCATGGCACCGACAAAGATGTTGGACAAGACTGATCCCTGTACTGATCTCTGAGAGACTCCACTTGTCACTGCCTCCACTGGGACACGGAACCACTGACAGCCACTCTTTAGGTGCAGCCATCAAGCCAGTTCTTTATCCATCCAGTAGTCCACCCATCAAACCCATGTTTTACCATCTTGGAGACCAGGATGTGGTGTGGGACAGTGTCAAAGGCTTTGCTCGGGTCCAGGTAAATGACGTCAGTTGCTCGCCCCTCATCTATTAATGTTGTGATCTTTCATAGAAGTCACCAGGTTTGTCAGGCAGGATTTGTCCTTGTTGAAGACATCCTGATTGTACTCAATTATATGAGTATTTAAAGAACGTCCATCCTTAACTGTAGTCTCATTGCCATTTCTCTAGTGTCTGTGTGTCTTAAACAGAAATCCTGTTCCTTCTGCTATCACATAAGCTGCTCAGACTGAGTGTCATGCCAACCACAAGTTGGTTCAATAACCCAACAGAAAAAAAAACCTTCAAAACAAACACTGAGATGACAATTTTGGTGATACTTGAATACACTTGAGCACCAGACTCTGAAGTGTTAGGTTAATAAAGATGAAGGATTTGACTCAAGAAGCACCATATATTCCTGTATGCAAGTTTTAGGTTTCATTTGAACAAAAAATATATTTTTAAAGCGCTTAGTTGCCATTATAAACCAATCTGACCTAAAAAACTGTTTTCTGTTATTTTTACTCACTTTTTGCATGTAATCAGTCTGATAAACTATCACATGAACTATGACTCTATGAGGTAAAACCATATAAATGCATTCAATTCCAAAGTCCTTACCTCTTCCATCTTTTGTCCAGGCTTCTTCCTCATCAAGATGCACATCTCCACCAATACCCTCACCAGGCTGGAAAGCATGAGCCAGCTGCCCGTTGGGGCCATCGAAGGGAGAGTTGTCACGGTGATCTAAAATAAAGAGGAGAAGAATCAATTAGAATCTTAAACCATTTTTGTAATTGCAAGTGGCTATTTAATACGTTAAAGTATCAATATTACCTCTATAAGCAAAAGAGATCATTATATCTGCTTCTTTGTCCTCAACCCTTCGGAATGTTAGTGGCGTCACATTGCTCCAGACATGGAGAGCTTTTCGGATTGCTTCATCTACGTCAGCTTGTCTCATTTTGGGAGTGTAATTCAAAATCCTTCAAAGCAAAGCCAACATATTATATATCATCAAGAATACAGCATTTTAGGAAAAAAACAACCAAACAACAACAACAAAAAACACAACAACCAAACAAACAAAACCCAAACAATCCCCCCAAAAATACACAACCAAAAAAACAACTTGTGCAAAAGTAAGAAATCTTTTTATGTCTTCTATGAATGAAAGTTAATAATGGTTTCAATTTAGAGATCACTTTCTAGAGTGTCTGTCTTCCAGAAATCTGTTAATCACTCTAGATGTCTTTATGTGGCATAATGTACTTAATTTAGACTTCCCCAGGTTGGAATACAAGATTTATATACTTCTGAACCAGATTAGAAGAAGTTACCTGTATGTCAGATTATTTTTTTTCCATTTGGGATTTCCTTCTGTGAACACATATTGCCCTATATCAGGTACACCACATCTGGGCTTTTTCATCATCTCTAAAGTATCAAGATCAGGTTTCCCAGTCACTTCCAGTCCGAAGAATGCCTGCATTTCCTTCAGCTTTGCAACAAGGTGATTTTCACCCTTGGTTCTTAAATGTGGATGTTGATCCACTTGAAGATCATAGAAACTCTGTAGATAGCTCTGAATCAGAGTTTGAAGAGAAGAAAAGAAGAGCATTATGGCATATCAGTTCTGTCTTCAGTCATGCTTACATTTGCTAAGTAATCTTGAACCCGTTCCATATCAAAATGCCCTGTATTTACCAGGAGCAAACCCAGCCTATTTTCCCCAGGAATTGGTGTGAAGAACCAAGTCAGATCTAGATGACAGTTTTCATATAGTTTTCTGAATTTCTCATTTCTCAGAATATATGAAGAAATGTGAAGAAATGTCTTTACATTTTACTATTAATCATTACATCACCTTTTTTTTTTTTTAAAGTATTTTTTAAAGGTTTTTTTTGTTTGATTTTTTTGGGTTTTTTTTTTTTTTTGGGGTTTTTTTTCGGTTAATGGCAACCCTTTTGAGGAAACTTTTTCTTGGTTTCTTTTTTTTTTTTTTTTTCCAAGGAAATAGAAATTGGCAGGGAGATTCCACACAGCCAGGGCACCCAACAAAGCAAGAGAATACTGCTAGAGACTCAACACTTGGTGAATCACGCCATTTATTTTTAGCTATGAAATAAGATATTAGAAACTCAGGTCTTCCTACTATATGTCAACAATTTTGTCTCCAACAAATAGTGCTATGCCTATGTAAGTGTTATATTTCTCATAGAGGTCCCTTTTTTCAAAGTAATTCCACAAGAGGTCCATTCAGTAAAAGGTTGAAACAGGTGCCTGCTTCAAGGAAGCTGACTCCCTTATGTTACTAAGAGCAGTCATATCACAAGTTTCAAAGCACATTCTAAAATTTAAATTATTGGTGACTTTGACAGTTTCTGCAGAGCCACAGAGCCTTGCTGCTAGAACTCATACCTCAGTAGTTTTGTTATTATTTTATTGACATCAAAATGATGTTATGCAAGATTGAGGTAGGTTTAGGGTAAATAACGTAATTCTCACATGTTTTCTAGATTGATAGGATAAACTTTCTCTCCAAATCTCTGCCATAACCTCTGAAAAGATTGAGATTATAGTTGTCTCTTGAACTATCTTAAGTTTCACTTAGAAAGGCACTGAGAAATATTTACCTCTACAAGCTGCAGGGTTTTTCCTTCATCTTCTGTTTCTGGAGCCACAGGAAAAGCAAAGGAGATGCCCACATACAGCAACAGAAGAAGTAAAAGCGTCTTCATCCTTCTCTAAGGTTGTCTGCCTCAGTTTCACTCTTGAGCTGTGGGACACACTTCTCAGCTCTGTTTATATAGCTAATTTGTAAATCAATGGCAGTGACTCATGCTGTATAATATCCTCTGATTAGTAAAAATGATGCATAACTGTTTCATCATCAGGTAGTGACACAATATGTTTAACTAATGTTACTGTCCCTATTTCATCTGAGCCTTCTGTTTTGGGCAATATCTTGGTGTGTTTAACAAATAAGGAAATAACTTTTACTTAAAATCTGGTGCTGCATTTCATAGTCTGTTCGTTTGTTTGCTTTAACAGTTTGTTTGTTTTAACAATGTACTTAAACTATTTATGATACAAGATCTTGACAGACTGAAGAAATTATCAGTAGTTGTAATATATAACTGTATAGTAGCTAACAAAATATAGTGGTTAGCATACAAAATATAGAATTACCATATAGTAGTTAATAAAATGTAGAATTGTGAATAACATTATTCTATTTATATGATATAGATGTTTTAATATTTAGCAAAATATAGCATATTATGTCATAATATGTGATAAAAATATATAAAATAAACCCAACAGTACAGAGAACCAACCCTATCTAGGAATAATCAGCATCATAATTCCAGAAAGGCTCTCATCAGTTAACTAAAATTTCTATCTGAAAGTCTTATGAATTTGCTAGCAAAGCTAAGTGCTAAAATGATTCAAATTATTATATATTTATATTCAAATTATAAAAAAGACATTTAAATATATATTCAAATTATTAAAATATAAAAATATATTATATATATTCAAATTATTAAAAAAATACTGATATAAACAGAACTCAGTCATGTTACTGGAATTCATAACCTGTTTTTTCATGTGTATAGTAAATAAAATAGTGTTTATACTCTTGCCAGCATGAATAAGATCTCATCTGCAATAAGGTGTTTGGATCCAGGCAGAGAGAGATGAACTCTGGTAGGAAAGAGGCCTTGAAGCCCAATAGGAATTTTTGTGAGTCTGGAAAATGAAGATTAAAGGAACCATTCTGTGTTTCATGAAAGGAAGAGTGAGAGATGCCATGATAAATGTTGCTGAACACACGAAATGTTTTTGCTAAAAGGGAAACAGTGATTGTTCTCCAGGACTCTAGGATGGTCTTAAACAATAGTGACTAATTTTAAACATGACATATGGGGTTCGACTGCCTATTAGTGACATTTGAGATGCTCTAGGGAGGAATCCCACCTGATCTCTAGCTGTCCTGAAAGGATGCAGATCGTCACAGCTCGAAGTGAGTGTCTTAAGTGCAGGTAAGTGAGTAATGAGGTGGAATCAGCTATAAGTGTTTCATTGTGTAGACAACCATAAATTATTTAGGTGTCTAAGCTCTCATTTTGGACAATAGATTCTAGAGTGATTCAACTGGCCATAGACTTAAAGTTGAAATGTATTGCGCTCTAGACTTCCTTGTCTGTGCTGGCAACAATAATGAATTTAATGCGTAGACTCCTAAATTGAGGAAACATTTCTAACTGCAAGGACAGCTAAGCACCAGAGTGAATAGCCTGAAGTGGCTGCATGTTTGCTAACTCTGGAACCTATCAAGTACAGGCTTGACACCTTTCAGAATGGCTTCAGTGTTCCTGTCCTTGTTCATAGAATCATAGAATCATAGAATCATAGAATCAAAGAATCATAGAATCATAGAATCAATCATAAAATCATAGAATCAATCATAGAATTATAGAATCATAGAATCACAGAATCAACCAAGTTAGAGAGGTAAAAAGCCTCCTTGGAAACCTGAGAAAGGAAACAGTAAATGCTAGTGTGAGAAAGAGAAGGACAAATGTGTATCATTATAACTTTTCTTTTACCGATAGATGAGCAATTTTGCTATGAAGGAGCTTAGTACAGGATGAAAATGTTAATTGTGCTAGGAATTATCTCAGTTTTCAAAAAGGTCAGAAAAAATTAATGTTCTTAGCATGTGATTCTATACTTGCTGTAGTGCAGCACCCCCTGATTATATTTAGATTACTAAAGCAGACATCATTCCTGGGAAAAGCCAACTACTTTATACCTCGCCACGACAGTCACTTTGCTTATCTGGAGTGATTGTCTAAAGGCAATACAGGACCCTGCAAAAGCAGAAGCAGCAATTCAGTGCTGGTCTTTGAAATATCTAATACTCTCCAAAGGATACAGCTTTCGTATGAATAAAGCTTCATGGTTTTAGTGTTGATTGTTCTTAATATATCTCGATTTTTCAGAAAGGAACGCGAAGGATAGTATGTGTTACATACTTCTCTAAAGGCTTGGCTACAACTCACACGATCTTGGGATTTCATAGAATCACAGAATGGTAAGATTGGAAAGGACCTCAAAGATCATCTAGTTCCAACCCCCTGCCATAGGCAGGGACACCTCCCACTAGTGAAATGCTACTGTAGCTCTGTGTCTAAACTGGTTCTATTTCCTTGTAAATATTTCTCCTTCATTGTGTTTCTGTAGGTTGGTTTATATAGTTCCTGATATAATACCTCCGTTCTTCTTCTTCTTCTTCTTTATTTTTTCTTTTTTTTTTTTTTCTTCTTTTCTTTTCCTCTGAGCAGTTAACTCCTTATTTCTTCTATTTAGATGCACCAGTGGCTGAGATGGGAACATTAAGAAATGCTGTTTTGTGGTTCTGCTGCCTTGCACATTTCTGCAGAGGCTCTATGACTGAATTTTAATGTGACAAAGAGGATATTGATGTAAGCAAGGGTGAGAGGGAACATTTGGTTATTTTCCAGGAAGCTTTAAATAAATTATTTTCCAAGGCAGCCAGTGGCAGGACTAGAAAGACCTGGGCTCCATCACTAGCTGTGGGAGTTGTTTATGTATTTGAAGAATCATCAAGTGAAAAACTTTAAACATCAGGAAGAGGAAGCAGAAGCAGTGGTTTCTCTCTGTCTTGGGAATTTCCACAGGTTTTGGCTAAAAAGTCATGACCCATTTACTGTCTGTATTGCCCTCTTACTGTGTGTGCTTTGGCACATCTCTCTTGAGTGAGGGAAGGGTAGGTTTCAATCATCTGATTTTCTGTGCTGGTGTGAGGCTAATTGGAATATTGTAATGAAATATGAATATTGTAATGAAATGTAATTAGATTATAGGCTGTGAAAAGAAAACAAAGGTGATGTCTACTTCACTCATAGGCTTGCTGACATGTATAAGAATAAGGACACAAATATAGATGAGAGAGAGAATCTCTGTCTCTCTGGGAGCTGGTGTGTCTGCTGGCCTTCTGCTGTGTAACCCAACTAATCACTCTGATTCTAACCCCCCTTGCCAATCCTCCAAGCTCACCTTGCACACAAGGCAGACCCTGGAGTATGGCAGAGGGGTGGAAAGAAGGTGGAAGGGTGGTTGGGAGCCCCTCCTGGGGACTCTGATTTGTGGGAGGGGTATTGTGTTTCTGTATTGCCTTTAACTTGTATATTTCTGTAACTATTCATGTATATTGTGTATATATCTGCTTGTCTGTTGTGCTAAACTGTAAATAGAGCTTCATTCCTTAACTTCCAGCTGGCTGAGTCTAGCCTGGGTGATTTTTCATAGCATGGGGGGATGGGTAACTCCCAAACCATCACATTTTCCCATGGTGTAGTAGCTAGTACATTGGCACTCTTTCTTTTTCAGGCACTTTTCTTTGGACAAAAGCTCAAAACTAAACAGGAGGCATGAATATGCCAAAAAGAAACCAAGACCCCTCACTTTCTGAGTGCCAAGTGATGCCTACAGAGTCACTTTCTTTGTTTTAGGAATCATTGTGTTGCACCTGCATCTGACCCACACAGTTCCTACAAGCATCTCACTAAACCCCATTTCTAGTTATTTCCCCATGCCAGGGCCTCTGTCCTTTGTGCAAGAGTGTGTGTGTAGGTCTTAGTGACAGCCCTTGAGATGGGACTGAAGCCTGGAGGTCCTTGTGTCTGTGTGCCTATGTATGTGTGAGAGCACTAATGAAGATCCAGCTGGATGAGCCAGTGAGTAGGGTAAGAGACTGGGAGCTGAGTCTGGCCATAAGCCAGGGCTGAATATCACAGAGACCAGAGAGACCTAAGTCAGCACTTGAGGATGCTGTGGGATCTGGGGTAAGTGAAAAGATCTGTTTGTATGTGTGTGCATGAGGCAGCAGGGGACACCAGCGCATGGTAGGGCAGTGGCTGGCTGGGTAGGATGTCTGACCTCAGCTCCTAGGTGATCTGTAGTGTCTTTGTGTGTGTGTACTTGTGTGCATCTGTGTGTGCATGTGCCCACTGGAAATGCACACTCAAGTCTCATTGCCAACTGGATTGAGAGGCGTGGAGCTGCAATTTCACCTCTGTCAGGGTGCCAGATAACACATTGGCCCTGGCTGAAGTTTGCCAAAACTCTCCATGTAGCCAATGAAGAGAGATAAACTTTGCCCTTACCCACTTCTAGTTGTTCTTCAGAAGTAGTTGTTGCCTGTATTGTGAGCACCAGTACCTCACACAGGTCACCGCAAATAACCCAGACAGATCTGGGACCCATCTGCTAAGTCACTGCTAAATCCAAACTAGGTGCCTAACCAAGAGGAGGTTGACACTATTGTTAAGAGTGGGTCAGCATTTTCAAGGCTCTTTTCATTGTATTCTCAGGCAGTACAGACTTGTGTCTCCCTGTACTAGCAATAATCCTGCTTTATTTGCACACATTTCTCTAGAATAATTTCCCTTTCCTGCTAATTATACTTGATAATACCTTAAAATATTCTAATGGCTTCCATTCTTCCCTCCCTAAGGAGAAACTTCCACCCACACTCCTTACTAAATGATGAAAAAATAAATTCACAGTGTGAGTCACAGTGAGGGGTTCCCTAAATCAAAGTTTCTCACAACAGGTTTACCATAGAAAAGGGAACTTTGGTTGGTGGTTCTGCAATTTTAATGTTACATAAAGTTAAAAGTGGTACTTCATTATTCTAAGAATTGTTTCTTTTCATAGTTCGTCCCAATGATGTTAGCAGTTGCTTTCTCAGTAGCAGGTGGCTCTGCAAAATGCAGTCACCATTCTTGCAGGAAGTAGTTATATGTTCATTCAGGATCACAGGATCAGAGACTTACCTTAGTCTCCTCATGCCTTTCCAACCTATTTTGAAGCAATAACACAAAAATCATTCTGCAAATCCAGAATGTTACCCTGAAACCTCCTTGGAGGATGTAACTTTCCACAAAAAGACTGAAGTATTGAAAATACTAATCATGTCACTGTGCAGCAATATTCAAATGGTTGCCAGACATTTGCATGAAGTTAGAGAATTCATTAGGAATTTTCTCTTAAGGATGAGGCACTTAGTGCCATGGTCTAGTTGATTGGCTAAGGTTGGGTGATAGGTTGGACTGGATGATCTTGGAGGTCTCTTCCAACCTGGTTGATTCTATGATTCTGATTCTAAGTACATTTTAACAGCATGATGACAAAGTCAAAGGCAACCCCCCCAAGTCAAATGTCTGGAAGTTTATACAAGCTTGTGGCATAACGTCACCCGGAGGGAAACGCTTCCTGTGCAGAAACACTGTTGATTCTGCTCTGGCAGAGTGATCAGTCACTGTTTACGAATCAGGGTGCTGCTCTGGGCAGTACTAGCAGCACAATGCTATAGTTCAAACCATGCTGCAGTCCAAAGGCTGTGTGATAGGGCTCAGGATGTCAGGTGCTGAATCAGTCCTAATTGTTCTATTATAAAAGAGCAATTCAACATGACAAGTCACAGACCGGGGCAGTCCTGAGTTACACCTCAGTGACTTTCACAATTGCAGACATGGCATCAACAATGATTTCAGTAAAAGAAGGGAAGGAGTGCCACTTTCCATGCCAAGCACCTGTTCCTTGAACACAGGACAACCAAATCACATTCTTCATCCTGCAGCTGAGCTGTTGTCTGGGATGCAAACCTGCTCTGTTGTGCCCTGTGCCTGACTTTCTCAATGGCAGATAGGCCCTGGTCTGCCTTGCAAAACCAATCTTACCAACTTACGTGCTTGAAGTCCTTTGCCTTAAACTTGGCAGCTGTCATACAAGCTGTGTAGATGTAAAATTTGCCCTGAAAGATGCAGAAAGAAGAGATCAATGTCTCCACAGTGTTCTGCAAAATAAATTTGCACGTCTGGGCAATTTGACACATACAGGAATTGCTATAGGCTCAAAAGCTCCCAGGTGGATGCATGGCACCACTGTCAACACATCCCATAGGACATTTATCACTTGTGCACCTGCAAGGGCACTTGTCTTGTTGGGAGGCAGCAAACATGAACAGGGTGACTGAAGACCAGCCAGGTGGCAGAGGCTNCCTTGCCCTGCTGGCCACACTGCTCTTGATGCAGCCCAGGACTCAGTTGCTGTCTGGGCTGCATGCACACACTGCAGGCTCATGTTGAGCTTTTTATCAATCCAGACCCCCAGGTCCTTTTCCTCAGGGCTGCTCTCCAGCCATTCGTCTAGAAACAAAGTCTGCACCTTGGTACCTTTTAACTAATTTTTTCTGGAATATCAGTGGCAGCTGACAGATGCATCTTTGCAGTTCTGAGCTGCTTTCAGCTCATCTGAACACAGAAACCTGCTATGTTTTTGTCACCAAGAAAGGGCTTTTCCCACCCCTGTTTCCTTACCCAAGCCAGCATTTCATTAGGAACAATTTCTTGCAAAGAGTAGTTAAATGAACACAGTTGGTTCTGTTTTTCTTTGCTAGTATGTATCAGTTACCTTTGTCAGTTTTACTCAGATGGTAAACTCCCTGGGGTCTTTTAGTTCTGTCTGTCCAAATGATCACACAATCACTTTTGGGTTCACTACCACAGCCCTACCTATTGTGATAATATATATGTAACTATGCCAAGAACAATATCAAAGCACATTTGTCCCTTCCAGGCAGGGTGAATGTGTGAAACCAAGAAAAACAATAAATGGTAAGAAAAAGAACATCGAAATGAAACTGCTTTTTTTCCTGGCATGGATAGTGTTGGACTTTGCAAGTTGGACCTCCTGGATTGTGTCTGATGACACCATGAAGTCCCCAGCAAACAAAAGGGAAATAGATGCATTTGGATATAGGCAAAATGTGGTCCAAGACGAGATGATGAAAACTGCAATGAACGAGACCATTATAAATAAAACATTGAAGAAAACAAAATAATTGTTGTGATGTGAATTCTAGAAGAGAGTTACATGATTAGTTTTTTTCCTTGTGAAGACACTTATGTTTTCACTTGATTTTCCATGCCAAATAGGCTAGAAAGGTGCTATAGCATGGAAAAAAATCTGATGTGTTTAGAAGACTGAGAAAGCTATAACTGAGATGCTTGCACTGAGCATCCACAGCCAATGAAAGTATCAACTTGGAGCCCAGGTCTCAAACTGTATCTCAGAAGAGTACAGGATATTGAATACAGGTCAATGACTTTCAGTTCAAAAGCCTGCCTCGATTCCAATGAATTCAACACCAAGGAAGGGACTAGTTAGATGAGTATTTAGGAGCCAGGAAACTACAAAATAATAGCAAAATGTCTAGGACAAGCCAGTTTTGCTCCAAATACTATAATCTTGTATTTCCAAACACCTGGAAAGATAAGAACCAAAAGAGATTATGTCATTTAAATGTAGTTAACCACAATGAAGGTTCTATGGATGGCACAGATACTGTAGAGGAGGATCAGGAGTAGGAGCAACTGGAAAAGCCACTTAAACCCAAGATGGTTAAAAACTTCTTTTAGAAAGCGAAAATTTATAAAGTGTAAAACCAAACCATTCGTGTTTCTTTTTCAATCTTACTGATGAAGCCTTGCAGTTGTGACAGCACTCAAAAAGTCATATGAGAAACGTGAAAGTAAACTAGAATCAGAAAACAAGAGCAACATGAAGCAAATAATAAACAATGGATAATAAGAACAGCATCATAGAATGGTTTGGGTTGGAAGGAACCTCCAAAGGTCATTTAGTCTAATTCCCCTGCAGTAAGCAAGGGCATCCTGAAATATTTCCTACTAATTCAATAGAAACATTCAAGCTAGAAAACTTGAACTTGCCTCTCTAACCTTGCCAATATCAGACACTAATCAGAGCTACTCATTTCCTCTCCTTGGGGTGCTGTAATTAAAGCTAATCATTTTGATTGTAGTTGTTCTTAGTCAGCAAAGTCTTGTTTACCACCTCCACAGCAGGGTGTGGCAGCACTATTTGTCTTTGCAAGACTGAGAGTGTCAGAATGTGCTTTGGACCTTGACAGAACTCAGATAAAACTTGCTCAGTGTCTAGATCCACACTGAGGTGCTCTTCTGGGGACCTGGGGATTCTAATTGACAAGCAGCTGAATGTGAGCCAGCAGTGTGCCCAGGTGGCAAAGAAAGCCAATGCCATCCTGGATTGTATTAGAAATGCTGTGTCCAGCAGGAGTAGGGAGGTGATTGTCCCCTGGTACTTGGCTTTGGTGAGGCTACACCTTGAGTATTGTGTTCAGTTTTGGACACATCAGTACAAGAGGGATGTGGAGGTGCTGGAGCAAGTGCAGACGAAGGCAACAAAGCTGGTGAAGGGTCTGGAGAATAAATCTTATGAAGAACAACTGAAGGAGCTGGGGATGGTCAGTTTGAAAGAGGAGGCTGAGGGGAGACCTCATTGCTGTCCACAGCTACCTGAAAGGACATTGTGGAAAGGTTGGTGCTGGTCTCTTCTCACAGGTAAATAATGACAGACCAAGAAGGAACAGCCTCAGGGTGTGACAGGGTAGGTTTAGACTGGATATTAGGAATTTTTTTTTTCCCAGCAAGAGTGGCCAGGCACTGGAATGGGCTGCCCAGGGAGGTGGTGGAGTCACCAACCCTGGAAGTGCTTAAAGGTCATTTGGGTGTGGTGCTTGGGGATACGGTTTAGGGTGAACCTTGTAGAGTAGGGATAACAATTGGACTTGGTGAACCTGAGGGTCTCTTCCAACCTGAACGTTTCTGTGATTCTGTGATCTGAGTAGTCCTGCATCATATAAAAGCATTCTATAAATGCTGAAATACCTCAGCACGTTCATAGGATGCAATTGTATGTCCTGAAAGGATCAAAGGCAACAAACACAAACTGAAACACACGAGGTTGCCTCCAAACACCAGGAAAACCATTTTCACTGACACAGTTGTCTAGTGAGGTGGTAGAGTATCTTTGCATATGTGCAAAAGCACTATCTTCAAAAAACACCCAGAGCAAGAAGGCTGGACCAGATGACCTCTACAAGTCCAACCAACTTTACACACTCTGGTGTTGTGACTCATGAAGAAGGGGAATCAAACAGCAGAACTATCTTTTCTCTGGTTTAAAGGGGTTTTTTTTGTTTGGGTTTGTTGTTTGGGTTTTGTTTTGTTTTGGGTTTCTTTTGTGTCTCTTTTTTTAGGGAAGCTGTCTAGTGAGTGGGAGACAGTGGGTACTGGGAGGGTTTTTTTAATACATAAAAGATACCTTCTCTAAGACCATATATCTTGATAGCTGTTAGGACTGTGCCTAGGAGGCCAAGAAGGGCAATGACATTCTGACCTGAATCAAAGACAGTGTGTCCATCAGGACTCAGGGAGTGATCATGTCCCTGTACTTGGCCCTGATGAAGCCACAGCTTGAGTACTGCATTCAGCTCCTGATGCCGCAGTATATGAAAGGTATTGAGGTCCTGAAGGGTGTTTGGAGAAGAGCAGGGAGGCTGTTGAAGAGTTTGGAGGGCATGTCCTGTGAGGAGTGGCTGAGGGAACTGGGGAGGTTTAGTCTGGAGAAGAGAAAGCTATGAGGAGATCTTACTGCCCTCTACAACTACCCGAAAGGAGATTGTAGTGAGGCTGGCGTTGGTCTCTTCTCCCAAGTAACTAGTAATAGGATAAGAAATAGGCTTAAGTTGTGCCAGGAGAGGCTTAGATTGGATATTAGGAAAAAAATCTCTGCTGAAAGAGTGGTGGGGCATTGGAAAAGGCTGCCCATGGAGGTAGTGGAGTCACCATTCCTGGAGGTGTTTAAGAAGCCTGTAGATGTGGCACTTCAAGACATAGTTTAGAGATCATGGTAACTGGGTTATGGTTGGACTTGATGATCTTAAAGGTCTTTTCCAACCTTAGTGATTCTATGATTCTGTGAATACTTGTAGGCCCTTATGTAGCATTGCCAAGCAATGCCTGACTCCAGCAGCACTGAACTGCAGCTGCCATATGTCTGTTCCCCTGGGCTAGAAGGCCATGAGGCTGATCACAGAGATTATCACAGACAGAAAACATGGAGCACTTGGACAAATATGAAAAGGACTGGTGGCCCCATCCCTTTCCTCTCTTCTGGCTGATGAGGACTTCCCTCCACTGGTGAAATATTGAGATGGGAATACAGTCTGGATGCCCTCAGTAGCCAGGCTGAGGCACTCAGTCCTCTCAGTAGCTACCCCCATACCTCATGTATCCTTTAATGTGTGAGTCCTGAAGCTTCAGTTGCTCCTACTCAGACCTTTTTACCTATCCAGCAGCAAATCCCACTTGAAGTTCACTGAAACAGACAGAGCTCACTCACACATAAAATATGTTTTACTGTGAAAACAGGTGGAGGGCATGGCTTAGAAAGCACACTGACCTGCAGCCTACTCATGTGTAACCAACCCCCTTCATCCACTTACCCCTCTGTTTTCCAAAACCTGTTCCTCCCCAGTCTACCTTGATCATTCCCTTTCTCCACCTTTGGTCTTTCCACTGAGTAATCAATAATAAATTTTACACATTCCCACAGGCCCCTTTGAACATGACATACTAAGTCTTACAAAATCCCCAAATGCTCCCTAATTGGATACTGATCCCTTTCAGGCCAGCAGTGATATCTCAGACTGTGACCTGAAGGGACCCTCTCCTGTTGACATGTGGTGAAGTGTCCTCCAGCCCATAAAGGCTTCCCTGGGACATCTGTAGAGGAATGGAGGAAGGTCATGGATGACTGGAGTTCCCTGGCTGCTATTGCGCCCCTCTGTCCTTGTATTTGTGAAGATGAGCCTTTAATCACATATAAATCAATAACTATCTTGGGCTAGGACTCATCACACTTAAGCTTAGCCTTCAATAATTGTCTGTGTAACACAACTGCTCAAACAGGGTGCCTCTGCAGTTAGCAATGAAAAGGAGCACTTCCATCCCAGTTCAGGTTGAGAGATGCTGCTCTCTGGACCTCCTGTCTGTCTCTCTGTAATTATGAGGAGTAGCTTCAATTAGCCATCTTGCTTAACTTTGGAATAGCTAAACCTAGTTGAAAGCAATCCTAGCTCTAGGAATAGAAATACTCTTCCTCATGGACTCCTGGCTAGTAGGGCTCTGAGTAGGTTGATGTTCAGCATGAAGAGTGAAAAGACACAAACAAAGACATAAATTTGTATCAAAAAGTAAAAAATTGCATTATTATTTGGTAATGGCAATCCTGATGTTAATTACATACACATATACACAACAGCATGTTAGAAAATGTTCTCTTATTTACAGAAACACAGATTGTGCAGGTGTTGAGGTTGGTTGACTAACACTGAATCACCTACACCTTCCACAGATATACAAAAGAAAAAGTGTTTCTAGTGCAAGAGTAGTGCATTCTTTCCAACACCATTGCAGATTTCATTTTCTTAGCACGGAAACCAGAAGTTGCTCTTCAGGAGGCGTGTAACTCTCTTCTTATCAGGGTCAAACTCAAATTGTTTTTTTCCAAGGAAGAAATAAAGGAAATCTAGGGAGAAACCAATCACCCAGATGAATTATTATGTTGCAAGTGTAATTATTAGTATGCTTCAGCAGCACAAAGAGCTCAGTAAATCTTTGGATGCACTTACTGCATCTGCTCCCAGGTGTTAACTCTCTAAAATGGTACACAGTAGCATGGGGACACCTCCCATGGTAAAGCAGCCATGCACACACTGCATAATATACTTAATGAATCCCCTGGTGACCTTAAGAAAATGCATCCTGTGTGTTTCTGAAGTTTAAAATGCCTGCTGTTATGCAACAGCTGTGTCGAAACCCTCCAGAAGGGTATATGTCTTGCCACCTGTGGGTAGGTATTGCACAGCTTGGAGTATGACACAGGGCATGGCAAGGTGTGCCCAGGTACAAGCTTGCTGGGTTGCTGCCAGATGCTGTGCAGGGAAGGAGAGATATAGCCTGGGGCAGCTGTTCCCACACTGCCCTTTGAGGGTAACAGCTGCAGTTAAGCATTCCCAGCTCCACATGTAAGACTCATTTTGGAGGTAACTGGTAGATTTGCTGGGAAGAAATTAACATGCATGGGTTTTGGTGACCAGGAGATGAGCATCTAGGAAACAACTGGGAACTGCTGTTTGGATGTGCAGACATACCCTTGTGGATGTGTAGACATCTCCTTGTCTAAGTAACATTCTCCTTCATTCAGGAGAAGCTAGTGCCAATTGTTCTGGCAGCAGTGCCTTTTTATGTCGAAGGGCCAGGCTGTGACAGCCTTGCTCACAGCAGGTGGACCTTATGCTAAGTTACCACTGTCTTGAATGGTGCTCTTCATGGTGTGAGGTGCACATCAGCATGAATACATAAATACCAATCTGTCCCTTAGAGCTGGACTTTCCTGCAGTGAAGCTGACACCAAAGTTGCATCACTACTGTATTTCAGGGGGGGAAAGTGAAGCATGTGTGTGTTACATGGCTATTTCAGTCTTATTGGTCATCCTGAGGACTATGAGCAGCACTTTGTGTTGCCTTTCTCTGTCCAGGCACTGCCAGATCTGTGATCCAGAGCATTTCACACAGATCTTACTAAGAACAGTTACTCACTTTGATGTTGAAAAACAGCATCGATCTTCCCATTAATTCCTGGAAATACATCTCTTATCAGTTTGGGCTTCCTGTCCATAGACCAACTTCTTTTATCATAACTGAGAAAAATGATAAACAACCCAGTGTCAATGAAAACTGCAAACAACTCACACTTAATTCTGCTCACCTCATTCGGTATCGTTTAGGCAGATACAATGTGCCATAAATCATTATTATTTTATTAGCTGAAAGGATTGCTTCCTTTTACATCATCTCAAATACGTGTAATATAACACTTAAGTTCTGAACCATCATCACAAATCTGCTAAGGATTTTTTTTTTCTAAAAGACTGTACCTAAAGGAGAGGTAGGTAATCCATCTCAACCATAAGTCAGATTTGTATGATAAAAAGATTGCTTTCTTGTACCTGTCAGGAATCTTTATCAGAAAAAAATCCAATTTTTTTCTTAAGCTCTAATTTACTTTAAGTCATTTTACTTAAGTTATTTACATCAGGCCATTACATTCTTGGTGGTGTAGTTTGTTCATGATGAAATGTGAAGGATTCTGAAAGCATTTTCCTTCTGATCCCTTTTCTTGGTAAGCGATTTAATAATCAGACAAACTGCTGTGAGAGTTTGAACTGTGATGTGCAATTATGATCTTCTGTTTAACCTACAAATTATATAGCTCCAGGGTGATCTTTGCGTGTACAATGACTTGGGTACTGGGGTGGCAGAAAGAAGAGAATTTGTGCCATTCAGCTACAAAAGCTCAGGTTATCTACTGCTTCTGTTATAAGGAGCACCTCCTGCAGTTGTTGGAAGCATATCTCCTATAACAAAAACCTGATTGGAAAGAGGAAACAATAACCATGCCCAGCAGGTAATTTGCCTTACATGGCATTTAAAAGCAACTTTATGAAATGATCTGTAGGTAGCTGGAAAAAGGGTGGATTCCCCTTTCCCAAAGAAACCTTTTTGTTATGAACAGCGAGGCTCTGACTGATTTCCTGAGATAATTCATGGAGCTGTAGGATGTTTGTTTGGTTTTGGTTTTGTTCTTTTTCCCCAGGTAGTTAAATGTAAACAAATCCACAAATAAATAAATAGGAGAACTTAAATAATTAAACCAATTAAAAGAAAAGCTAAAATCACTGTTTCGCCTCTCTTTCAAATATATCTTTTTCCATAACAAGTTGTGTCAGTGAAAGAGATTACCAAACAGATGTGACTAATGCATCCTAAATCATGACAGGATATCAAGCATGTGATGATCTTTGCTGCTATTTAGGAAAGCAACATAGGAAATATTACCTCCAGAATTTGTCTGCTGTGAAGTAATATATTTTACCCTCCTTTCCATTATAAAAAGCAGCATCAATTTTGGTAACATCCTTTGGGAAGCCCAGAGTGTAGAGTTTTTGGGGGTATCCAGGAAGTATGGTATCTCCTCTCACAACCCAGAATTCATTCCCTGTGAAGAAAAGTTGATGAACATGTGGTATCAGTAACTTATTCTGGGAGTGACACAAAACCCTTTACATTAAAGCTAATCTGCTAATGGAAAAATGCAGAGAGGCAACAGCAGTTACTCGAAAACATTCTAGATACCGGCTCTAGAGTATACAAAAATTACAAGAGTGGGTTTTTTGTACCACGTATCATGAAACCCAAAATTTCAGGCTTCTTTCATAATTATGTTAGTTTTCTACAAGCTGGGAAGAAGTATGTGTTTTATTTTTTAAATTAAATAGACAATTTTCCAGAGAAAAGGAAAACAATGACACATAACTTAGGCAATGAAATTTCTCTATATTGACATCAAAAAATAAGACACATGTTCCTTATCTTGGTTGATATATCTGTTGAATCATAGAATTGCCAGGCCTGGAAGGGACCTCAAGGATCATCTTGTTCCAATCCTCATGGCATGGGCAAGGACACCTCACACTAGATCAACTTGCTCAGAGCCCCATCCAGCCTGGCCTTGAAGACCTTCAGGGATGGGGCTTCCACCACCTCTCTGGGCAACCTGTTCCACTGTCTCACCACCCTCACGGTGAAGAGCTTCTTAACATCCAATCTGAATCTACTCACTTCTATCTCTGTGATTGAAATACACCAGTTTAGTTGGTTCTTGTGGAATCTTGCAGAAAGAGCTCAAGTACATCTTAAGCCCAGCACAAACTCTTAAGGTTACTTGAAAAAACAACATAGGGAAAAGAAGAAGAAAGGATAAAGAAGAGAGAAGAGAAGAGAAGAGAAGAGAAGAGAAGAGAAGAGAAGAGAAGAGAAGAGAAGAGAAGAGAAGAGAAGAGAAGAGAAGAGGAGAAGAAAGAAGAAGAAAGAAGAAGAAAGCAGAAAGAAAAGAAGAAAGAAAGAAAGCAGAAAGAAGAAGGAAGAAGACAACATTTTTACCTTTAAAAATGAAGACTTCGTCTTTCTCAGGAATTTCATAGGCAGCATCAACACCAGGTGGCAGCCGTGGCCAGAAGGAAGATACTAAATTGAAGGCAGCTGTCGTGATTGCAGGATGCTTGCGCCAAAAATGCCTTACGTAAATACAGAGCAGGTTTTTCAAACAAATAAGACATTCACACACACAAATGCACGAAACCACAGCATGGCAACCAGGGCTAAACCCGGCCATGTACCCTCAGTTAGTCACATCAAGCTCCCTGTAATATCAACGGAAGGAAAGTTATTTCCGTGGTGGGATTCCTCTCATCTTGATGCAGACATCTAAAATAGGTCTGATGATCAGTTCTGTCAAAACAGTTGTTATTTTCCCTTACGCAGAAAGACCTGGCTCACTGGACTGATATGGGGTAAGATTTGGGGAATGCAACCCCACCCTGGGCTTACCAACACCAGCTTAGGGGAATGATCAGTGCACACAAGGACTGGCAGCAAAATAGCACTTTACTGGCTCTGCCGACTCCAAACTCTGAGATCAAAACTCTAGCGTTGATTTTTGGAGCGTTTCTGCAGAGGGGTAAGCACAGCCCCATCACAAGAAAAGGAGAGGGATCAGCTCTTTTACCCCTTCTCAAGATTTTGGCCTGTCATGCCCCAAAGCAAGACAATTTATCTGAGTTCAGCACTCAACCAATGTCCTTTCCTTTTATGACTATACTAATCCACCACTATGG
>WBNM01021962.1:0-30982 GCA_013399055.1 Ramphastos sulfuratus | reverse complement strand
GGGGGGGTGGGGGGGGGGGGTGTCTTCAAGCAAGTGTCAGGACTGGTAAACCCTCAGGTCTCTCAAAACAAAGACAGCAGGGAAGGTGGCATCTCAGAGCTGGTGGTGTCTTTTGCCAACTCTCCCAGATGCCAAACACTTGGGACTTGCTTTCAGCCTAAGGTGACAACAGCCTGATTTCAGATGAGCCATCTTTCCCCTGTCCTGTTCACAGCACACTGTTTCAAAGGTGATCTTCCTCTTTTCACTTCTCCATTACTCCTTTGATTTTGCCTCTCATCTCTTATCCTAATTCCCTCTCTCAGCTTCCTGCTTGATATTCTGAGGAAAGTTACCTTTCCATGCCGTGAGGCATAGTTTAAAATTGAGAGAATCAGAGAATCAGCCAGGTTGGAAGAGACCTCCAAGATCATCCAGTCCAACTTATCACCCAGCCCTAGCCAATCAACTAGACCATGGCACTAAGTGTCCCATCCAGTCTTTTCTTGAACACCTCCAGGGACAGGGACTCCATCACCTCCCTGGGCAGCCCATTCCAACGCCAATCACTCTGTCAAGAACTTCCTCCTAATATCCAGCCTATCCCTCCCCTGGTACAACCTGAGACTGTGTCCTCTTATTCTGTTGCTGGTTGCCTGGGAGACGAGACCAACCCCATGTGGCTACGACCTCCTTTCAGGTAGTTGTAGACAGCAATGAGGTCACCCCTGAGCCTCCTCTTTTCCAGGCTGAACAACCCCAGCTGACATACCTATCTTTAAAGAACATGATTTCTCCACGGAAAGTGGTAACAGCATCAAAGGTTAAATTTGGGCCACAGGTTTTTGGCAGCACAGGATCTTTTGACTCATTTGGGTCTTTTATCTCAGAAGATTCCATGTGGTCATTGTGGGTGTTAGAAGATGGTCCTAAAAGGAGGAATTTATGGAAGAAATTAAAAGCAGGACTCATTCAGGTATAGCCAGCACACAAAAAAAACTGTCACTGAAAGACATTCCAAGGTCTTTAAAATGATAAGCACTAGTTAATTAATAATTGTGAATTACCATAGAGGTACTGAATGCCATTAATATCATCCTGATGAAGAGGGAATACCAAAGGGTCAAATGTCCTGTACACTGGGTACATCAGAGCATTGGGGTCTTTGGAATGGAAAAGTCCCAAAGAATGGCCAAACTCATGGGCAGCAACATAAAACAGGTTCATACCTGGAAATAATAAACAAAAAGACATCATAGGAGATTGGTGACTTTCAATTTGTCCCAAAACCACGAAAGACGTAAGGCAGATCAGAACACTCCAGAACTGCTTGCCCATGTAAGTCAAGTTGTTACAGGAAATTCAGTTGGAAGGTGAAATTCTGGTCAGAAAGAAAAATATATAAATCGTTACAGTAGAGTACAAGGAAACAGTCAGCACATGCTGCAGAAGCCATTGTGGAAGAAGCACTCTGGATGTAACTGGGTGATGTAACTATACTGGTACAGACAAGCAGGTTATAGGAGTGGGGAGAAGGGAGCTGCCAGGTCCCAAATAAATCTCCACCTAGTCCATGGCAGTTCAGCTGGGGCCTTAACTTTTTAAATCAGAAGGTTCAGAGGATTTTCACAGCTATGAAAACCATCTACCCAATCAGTCCCTTAAATCAGCTCCATGTTTAACCAGTTCCCGAGGAAGATTGGAGACAGAGACTGCAACCTTAATGTTATATACAGCTTGCTTCAGAAAGGGCTCGAAGAACTTAATTTCCTACCCTCTGTGGTTTTGGTCCAGGTTTCGTCCTCATCAAAGTGAGCATCTCCACCAATGTCCTTGCCAGGTGCGTAGGCATGAGCAACAGACCCTCCTGGGCCATCAAAGGGGATGAAGTCATTGTGACCTGAGGAGTAAGTAAGCTGACTGAGGCTTATGGAGATAAATGGTCTCAGTCATGTACAGAGCTCTGTGTCCTGCTGATTTTGTAAACTTTCAAATCACTCTTCCACACAGACTTGCCAAAAGCTTTCTTTTTTACAGGAAAAATCTTGGCCTCCCCACAAAATAGGTGAACATTTTCATACTGCTGTCACAAGGGAATGGTAAAACACAGTTTATGTTGAAATGTATTTCCTTCTTTGCTCATGACGTAGAAGGTTCAAAAGCTCTACGTCAGCAACCATCAGATGGCTACCTGAACCTGGCTGGCAATTTAAATGATGATGGCAGAGGCAAGATCCTTGGAAAGACTGCAAGCCCTTGAGTGTAGTCTATAGAAAAGGATTTAGGGATGTAGAAGTTACATGCAATGCCTGTACACTCTGCATAGTCCCAGTGAGTGGATGTCCGAGTGGGAAGAGAGGAGCTGACTAGAAGAGTCCAGTGCACAGACTGTCAATAAAAGAACTGAGACCACTCTGGGGGCAATTCCAGAAATACAAGTCTTAAGACTGCCTAGAAGTTACTTAGTTTACACAAAGTACATATCTATCCCAAGACTGTAACCAGAGCTACCCACTCCACACTCCTCTGATTTGGGCTATATCCAACAAGCCCTAAGCTCTTGTGGTTTGCGCACACATTAAACATCATATGCTAGGTATAAATCCAGTGAACTACAGGCAGCTCATTACATTTGTTTTCTCACTCCTCTTCATCTGCCTCTCTACCCTCCCCAGAGACTGTCAAGAATTACAGCCATAAAACCTTAAGCATGAACTGTGTTTTCCTGCCTGCTTGTTTAACTAAGCACTGAATTTTGGCATTTTATCTCTCTCTCTATAGGAGTGGATCATTAGCATCAAATCATTAGCATCTCAGGCTAACTGCTCCACACAGGCAGTAACTATGCAATAACTCTTGATGGTTGCATAAAGTTTACCTCTGGCTGCAAAGGAGATCATTATGTCTGCATCACCTCTGTCCCTTTGGATGAATTTCAGAGGGGTTACACTGCTCCAGACACTTAATGCTTTCTCAATTGCTACATTGACATCTGCTGGATGCAGGTCTGGTGTGTAGTTTAATATCCTTTAAAACATGAGATAGAAAATCAGCTGTTTTCCTACAGCTTACACTGTGTAACGTGCTGTCTCTGCATGAAGAATTCCACTGTAGTTACCTGTATGTCAGAACTTGTTTTGCCCATTTTGGCTCTCCTGCAAAGGTGGAGAACCCAGCTACATCAGGGAATCCACAACGACGTTTCTCCACCAGGTCCAAAACTCCAGAATCCGGTTTCCCTGTCACCTCCAGCCCAAAGAATTCCTGCATTTCTTTTATTTTTTGTGTTACTGGACTATTATCTTTCCAAATGAAAGACTCTCCATCTTTCTTGAAGCCATAGTAATTTTCTAGGTACTTCTAATGAAAAAAAAAAAAAAAAGGGAAAAAAACCCCCAAACCAACAACATTTTAGGATAGTCAAGGATGTTTGCTTTTGAAGCTCATTAAAAATTATACTAGCACGACTTCAGACATATACCTTTGATATTTCTCTTTCTCTTCAATGGAAGCATTGGGTAATAGAGTGTGTTAAAGCCTGCAAGCTCATTTTTCTCTTGATGATAGCTTTTTGCCTTATATTATCACTATAAATGTCTTGCAGTTCACTCAGAATACAATCAAAAATTGCATTTGTCTAATAAAGTGATTATTTTCTGGTAAGATACCATCCACTTACCCTTTGATTTAGGGGTACTCAGAGTCCTTTAGAGTGGGCAGTGCATAAACTGAAACATATGACTGAACACAAAACTTCAGCACTAGTATGCTACTTTCCCACATTTTTTACAGTAATATTAAAAAAATAATAATTTACAGTATTTCAGACAAAATAATATCCCTGTTTTATGAAGAGTTCCATATCATACCACCAGAAGTCACAGAAATAAACACATGCCCACCTGAACTACAAATCAAACATATCCACCTGAACTACAAAACAAACATACACTGACTCAGGAGTTCAGTTGCTGGTAGAATCAACACCTAAGTGAATACATAATTAATTTTAATTGTTCTCTAAACAAACCAAACCAAACAAAAAGCCCAACAAAACCAACCAACCATCCAACCAAAACTAACCAACCTACCAACCAAAACCAACCAACCAACCAAAACTAACCAAGCAACCAGACAAAACCAACCAAAAAAAACCCAAAACCAACTGAAGAATGAATGATGGTTAAAGAAGCCTTTGTTATCATGGTGCAGAATGCAGCCCCCTCTATTTTAGAGAATACTCAAACTCATAGTTTATTCTGCTTTAATTTGCAGAGCTAGCTCCTTGTCTTGTATATACTAGCCCCAGAGACTGCAATGAATGCTCAACAGTTGCTAAAGATCTCCTCAGAGGTTTGCCTTTCTCACCTGGATAAGCTGCATGTCACCTTTTTTCTGCCTCGTAACTGCAGGAAAAGCACAAGATAAAGCTGCACATAGTAACATGAGAAATGGGAGGTTCTGCATTCTCATTTTCACTAGTCTTTAGAAAAATCTTCTTTGTACTCTGCCACACACCTGCTTTGCCTTCATCTAGTACTCGCTCGCTTTATAAAGCTTTCTAATCCCTGACTCATTGATTCTCACAGTATCTAGGTAGCAACAGAACACAAGCAAAACAGTGTTTTTATAATTAAGGATCTTTGTGCTGTCTTTCATCTAGTTCCACCCTTCACAAGGTTTTGCAACATGGAAATATGATTAATGAGAATAGCCCTGCAGCTCTCTTTAATAAGATAAATAACCTTTTAGCTATTAAAACCATGGAATCATAGAATGGTTTAGGTTGGAAGGGACCTCAAAGATCATCTAGTTCCAACCCCCAGCCATAGACAGGGACACCTCCCACTAGAATAGGTCACTCAAGGCCTCATCCAACCTGGCTTTGAACACCTCCAGGGAGGGGACATCCACAACCTCCCTGGGCAACCTGTGCCAGTGTCTCACCACCCTCACTGCGAAGAACTTCCTCCTAACATCCAGTTTCAATCTCCCCTCTGCCAGAAAGAAGGAATTTGGAGTGCTCCAGAACAGGGTTTCCCAGTCGGAGAAGTTCCTCTGTTCTCCACATCCGCAATTGGCGGTGACAACTGCTGAGACTCAATATTAAGTCTATTCTAGTGTTAGGTGCAGTTTTCCTCCATACCCAATCACATCCTCCACTCACTGCCACAAACGAAGACAAAGCAGAGGCACAGGTGAAGTCTGAAGAGAAAAATCTGCTCTCTTTGAAGACAGCCTTCTGTATCTGAAGAATTCTGTGTGGAACTGACACAGGAATTGTGGTGCACCTACGGCACTGCAGGGCAGGTGGGACCTTGCATGTGCAGAGAAATAAATCACCTTCCAGAGCTGGCAGGATAATAGAACTGAAAGGAGATTATAAATGTAATGTAAACTTGAGGTATTTGTTGAAATTCTTTCCTGCCGAAGAGTGTTATGTTGGTGCCAGCAGCACCCCCAGAGCACAGCATGCATTGTGGATGTCAGCTGCAGCAGATGGGGGAATTGATAGGTCTGTGTAGCCAAAAAGGGGCCAGGCCCTGGCAAGGCTGGTGGCTGTCTAGTTACTGAGGACTGAATTCCTACTCATGAGAGCAGACATCTAATTGAGGCATTTATGCCAAGGTAGAGGCCCCCTTTCTAGTTCTGCAATGAGATGGACAAAATCACCTGTGAGGATCCCTTCCAACCCTATGCAATCTGTGAGTCTGTGAACAAGCCAGAAATTAGGCAGCTGAGCCAAGGGGAAGTGATCTCCTGAGGGAGCTTTTCATAATGACTGTACTCACTTAATTATGTTAGATGTCCCTAACTGAGGGGATGAAATTAATCTAAAATTTGGGTGGAGAGTTCTCCTTACACATGCACAAAACCTCTCTGCAGAGAAGAGCTTCACAAACTTACAGACCCAGACCCACTATGACTTTCCAAGTTCTTCCTCTTCCCATGCAGTAGCTCTATGTGTACAGTGTCCTTATGATTCTAGAGGGAAGAATTGACTTCCCAGAGTGCAGAACTTGATAAATTGTCATCATTCATCTTCCTCTTTAATGAAAGTGCTATTAGAAGCCATCAAAACTATATAGGAAGCTACCGGAGTGGTTTATAGAGTTTTCTGCTCACCGGCCTTCTAAAATCAATGTCAGGATTGGAAGGAGCCTCAAGGTTCATCTAGTTCCAACACCCCTGCCATGGGCAGGGACACCTCACACTAGATCAGGTCGCTCAGAGCTCCATCCTGACATTAAAAGCTCTCAGGGGTGAGGTTTCCACCACCTCTTTCGGCAAACACTTCCAGTGTCCACCACTCCTATGGTGAAGAACTTCTTCCTCACATCTAATCTAAATCTACCCTTCTCTAGCTTGGATCCATTCCTCCTAATCCTGTTGCTCCTAATCCTGGCACATTAAAAAGTCCCTCGCCAACTTTCTTGTAGGCCACCTTCAGATACTGGAAGGCCACAATAAGGTCTCCTCAGAGGCTTTCCTTCTCCGGACTGGACAAACCTAACTCTCTCTCTGTCTCCATAGGAGAGGTGCTCCAGCTACCATGTCAACCTCTCTCAATTTTCTTGATGCTTATCTCTTGCCCTCAAGAGATCAGTCATTTTCCAATGACCTAGAATATGTTGTATGGAGAAAATTCTATAACTACCGAGATCTTCTTTAATGTCATCCTTTGAGGTGACTTCATCCAGAAGTATTGCAATATATAGTGACAATCTCTTGTTTTGTCTTAAAGAAGTGACTATGAAAACTGCTATGTTGTCCTTTTTTTCAACCTCTAAAAGTGCCTGGATAGTCTCCTAAGCGTGCAAATTTTTTCTTTTCCAGAGTCAATCCTCTACTCTTCCCATAGAACCAACCCCAGCTAGCCATACCAATGAAAGACATGTAAGACTGACAAGAAGTGTTAAAATTTGCTCTTTTCCTGGCAACTTCATTGCTAATGCAGTTCATATGCTTAGAAATGAATGCATACTGCAATAGAGAGAAAAGTAAAAGACCATCACATAGAGCCTCAGCAAGATCTAATTAAATCGGTTTATTCTGCAAAGGGCAAGGGCTTAATTACACAGAGCTTGAAACTGTTGCACTCCCTGCCTTATGCACCCTCAGTGTCTTGGCCAAACTGGACTCTAGCAGCAGTGTAGGACCTGTGGCCAAAATGTGGGAGAGTAGGTCTCTGCACAGGAAGCTTCTGAGCTGCAAAACTGCAGCTTCAGCCTGGGCTGCCAATAAGCAGTGCTTAACTCAGCACCTTTGGCATGCTCTTCCTGGCTGCCCGGCAAACCCTCAGTCCTGGCTGCACAAATGTAGCCTCAAGAATGTCATACTGCTAATGAAGATGAGTGTTTGACCTAGTTCTGCCTTTTATATAAGTCACCCGTTTCCAGCATGGTAACACTGATTCACTGACGAGGCCCTCCTGTCCCAGTCGGCTTGGACACAGGTCATCCTTGCTCTCCATGCTGAGTACTCAGGGCTTCCCGGCAGCTTCATTCTTTGCTTTCTCCTTGCTTCTGCCAGTTTTGCCTGTCCCTGTGAATGGAGCCTTGCGTTGTACACAAAACCTGCCCAAGAAGATCTTAAATCTCAGGCACAGAGAGCAGCATTAGACATTCATTTCCAAATTTCCTCTGCAAGTGCAGCAACCATCTTGAAAATCAGACCAGGAAGAGAGAATGCAGAAGATCCTTGTCACATCTCCAAAGAGTTCTGTGTAATACGTTAATTTCCCTTCCAAAAAAGTAACACATAGCAGTGTAATGGTTTGGGAGTTACCTGCCCCCCCCTTTGTAAAATCACCCAGACTAGACTCAGCTGGCTGGAAGTTAAGGACGCTATATTTGCAGCGTAGCACAATATACAAGCAGATATATACACTATATACAGGAATATTTACAGAAATATGCAAGTTAAAGGTAATACAGAAACACAATCCCCCTCCCAGAAATCAGAGTCCCCAGGAGGGGCTTCCAACCACCCTTCCACCCCCTCTCCACCCCTCTACCTTACCCCAGGGTTTGGCTTACACACAAGGTGATTTTAAAGGATCAGCAAGGGGGGTTAGAAGCAGAGTGGTTAGTTAGGTTAGCAGAGAGGCCAGAAGCTCCCCGGGAGACAGAGACAAGACTCTCTGTGTGTCTTATCTATATTTGTGTTCTTGTTCTTATAATCTCAGCAAGCCCATGAGTGAAGTAGACATCACCATTGTTTTCTTTTCACAGCCCATAATATATATATTTATTAAAAATACTCCAATTAACCTCAAACCAGCACAGGCAGCTGCTACCAGTGAGACTAAACCAATCTTTCATTTGCAGGGTGAGTGATGATAACTGAATTGTTGGATGTCCAGGTCTGGAGCCTATTGCTTTGCCATAGCAATTAGAAATGCCCAGTATATGTGACTGTAGTGCTGATCTTCTGCTTCACTATTGCTGGAATGTTTTGGTTTTTTTTTTTTTGTTTCTCCTTAACCACTTTCAGCTCTCAACCAACAACCAGAGCCAAAAGGCCTAATTTCTGAATATCAAAGTGTCTAGGTACATTTAAAGTCAAAGAGAATTAACTCCATTAATGATGTACAAGCAGTACTCAGATGTGCCCAGCCTAACCCTGGAGGCATCTAAATCCTTGGGCTGAAGTTTCCTCTGGACAGGCTGTGTACACACACAAGCTATTGAGAAAGATACTGTGAGACGTTGGGGCAACACCAGCTTTACTGTGTCTCTGCCCTGCTTAGACTGCTGTCAGGTGAGCTCATCCACTTGTCAGTTCATGACTTCATTGTGGTACACCACTACCCTTCTGGCAATGCTGAGCTGTTCAGTCCCAACTTGGCTTTTAAGCCCTTCTGGGATGCAGGGCAAATTTTCTCATCTAGACTGGTTTTAGACCTTGCTTTAGCCATGCTCAATACTTCCCTAGCATGTTACAAAGCACACGTGACAAGCAGAACATGGCAAAGAAGAGGCTCTCCAAGACCAGACATGGCAGCATCTCAGCTGCCTGTCCTTGGTCTTGTCTGCTAAGACAGTGGGACAACAGATCTTGGATACACTAAGAGACACATGACTTCCCCTAGAGCCCATGGATGGTGTAATAGATGCTAGTAGTTGTTTTGATGAAATGTCTGAGAGAGCTACCCTGTGCAGAGAACAAATCTCATTGCTGTCCAATAGTATTTGAGCTGTGGTAGCTGGGAGAGCATCTTCATCAGCCATTCCCATCCCCTCTTGCTGCTTTTGCCAGTTCTGTTAAAGAGGAAGAGTGAGGAAGAGTTGACTTCCTTGTACGATCACATCATCAGGGCAGTGTTGTGAAATAGAATCAAATACCTTGAAGTAAAGTTAGAGTAAGAAGCCAAGCTTTCTTTCAGCACAAAGGATGTCACAATCAGTGACTGTGAGGGGAACCCAGATAAGGTGGCTAGAAGAAGCACAGGTACTTTTGACTGTCTCACCACTCTTCCTGTGGAAGATTTGTCTTTGGTAGTTTCTTGAATATCTGAGGGTATTTTTTCTTATCAATTTGACTTGTTTGCTCTGGGCAGTGGTTCTTGCCAGTGATTTCTTGTCCAGTGTTGCAAGCTGGACCATCAGCCATGACTCCATTCCCACAGCACATGGTCACAGCTCAGCAAGAGTAATCCCTTGTCTCCCTGGGATCCCATCCTCCATCACTTCCCACCCTGCCTGGACACTGCCTCCATCCCTGAACTGCATACTTACCCTTCTCTCCAGTCACACCTGTCCTGTTATAGGACCAAAAACTCTGACCACCAAATCCACCCACACAAACACTGAGCTCGTGTCCTCTCAGTTCACTGACATGTTGTCCATCTACCAGCATCTACCACTTACCTCCCTATCCCTGCCCTGACCTCTCTGGCATCATGCACTGGGGCCATGGTAGGTGAGGTTACAGCTTCTAGTCTTTCCACAGCCCTTTTTGCAGCATTGCCCAGGATCATCTACCTCTTCTCCCTCCCTCACACTGTTCCTCAGTGTCTTCATTTCCCTCCTCTGTCTCCCAGCTAATTTCTTGTTGCCTGTCTCAACTGCCCACCTCCTTCTGCTTCTCTTTAACTTCCCTGTGAAAAATAGGGAAGTTCCCTTTTATAGCCCTGTGAAAAATAGCGATGGGTTTCTGGGGCCACTCAGGCTTGTGTATGGCTACAGCAGATGTTTTGCCTCCAGTAGACTGAAGCAGAACACATGAATACTGCTATTTTATACTTTATTACTCAAAACAAAACTGATTAATAAATACTTGGAAAAGAAAATAAATTAAAACTGTACATTAAGTTTTGAATTTGTAAGGTTTTAAATTAAAATTATTAAAGGCTATCATTTCAGATGCACAGTAACATATGAATGATATTGTTTGTAACCAAGGAACATGAAAAATAATTTCTAGCCCAAGCACAGCTCTGAAGCATCAGTTAATGTTGTTGGCAATTAAACCAGCTGTTGCTCTTCATTTTACGGATGAGTTTCTTGCTCTTGATGTCAACCTCATACTGATTTGCTCCATGGAAAAAGTAGAAAAGCCCTAGAGTTGGAAAGACAGAACATTTAATATATTTAAATATTTGAAACATATGTTTGGGGTTTTTTTAATTCTTTTGCTTTGTTTGAAATTGCATTTAAATTTATTTACCATTTTTCTGAAGGGCAGCATCAACTGTGTGGCCAATGCCATGGAAGTCAGCTGCTATTTTTCTTGGATATCCTCTTTCCATTGACTGAGTATTTTCATTGAAACTAAAGAAAAATATTGCATTAAAACAAGAAGCAAACATGTGATGGTCAATGTCAAAACCAGGTGGCATTTTTACTAAATAAGCCTGTTGTTGGCTGAAAGTCCACTAACAACAAGCTTCCATGATCTGTCTGCACCATGGCTGTGCGAGTATTTACATATTTAGTGCCTATGCAAGGCTGTTTTCACAGCATTAGACTAAACAGCCTCTTCCATCCCCATAGATAGATAATAAAGATGAATGGGGCTTATACTCAGCAACAAACTTCAAACAACTATTTAAATGAAATATTTTAATTTTACAGCAGCCACTCTATGAAGTGGCTTCATGAGTGGAATGTAAACTTCTGGTGTAATAATACTTTTTCCAGATATTATTACAGATTAATTGTTAAGGCTAACATTACTGTTTAGCTGGATCGTTTCTTAGAAAGTAAATATTTAATCCACTTCCATAACTGTCTTGATAGATTCCTTATTTATGAATTTCAGAGAGCCCTTCTGCCCTTGAATAGCTACTGAAAGGATATATGACAAAATCTACTTACATTATTTTTTTTTATACTAAGTTCATGCTTCCTAAGGAATTAATAAATCCCTTTTGTCTGTTAATCACAGACTGCCTTCATCTCAGGTGTTACAGACTTTGTTCTATGAAAATATATTAGTAACTTTCCCTGAGCTTCAGCTTTGTACTGGCTAAGAAGGATGACCACAAGAAACCATGAACTTACAACACAAGTATTAAAATAATCTTTCATTTTAAAAGCTAGTTTGATTATCTGATGTACAAACTACGAGTGAGCCTTACCTCCAGTACTTGTTGCCTACAAAGAAATAGGTTTTCTTGGTATTTTCATCATGAACAGCTGCATCGATTTTCCTGACACTGGTGGGGAAGCCCAGGTTCTGAATAGGCTTAGGGAAGCCTGGCTCTATGCTGTAGCCCCTGACAGCCCAGTAGTGGTTGTCTGCAGGAAACCCAGAAAAAGTCAGTAGTGATTCCTGAGGAGGCTGAGCACCTTTTCATCAAAGCCTCAGAGCTTCTGTACTGTAAATCCCACCAAATATCACATACATTCAGCTGAGAGCTTGACCCTCTCAAGCACAAATAATTTTGAATATTTCAGAGCTGTTGGATTTTTCATTACTTATAGTAGCCAGAATATCCATCCTATACTCAGCAGTTAAAGCTCAACACATTTCTAGATGCGTTTGACATCTTTAAAATTGCATTTAAATAACGTAGGCAATGACTTTTGTCTGACCTATCTTCTCTCTCTCTGACAAAAGAAGAGGTAGGAATCCTACAGGAAGGCTGGAAAGGGGATTTTTCATAAGGATGTCTAACAACAGGACAAGGGGTAATGGTTTTAAGCTGAGAGAGAGTAGGTTTAGACTGGATATTAGGGAGGAGTTTTTCAGTACAAGGGTGGTAAGACTCAGGAACAGGTTGCCCAGGGATGTTGTGGATGCCTCCTCCCCAGTGGTGCTCAAGGCCAGGTTGGATGGGGCCTTGTGCAGCTGAATCAAGTTGGGAGGCATGCCTGCTCATGGTGGGGAGATTAGGCAGATGATATCTAAGGTCCCTTCCAACCTGTGCCATTATATGGTGNGGGTGATAGGTTGGACTGGATGATCTTGGAGGTCTCTTCCAACCTGGCTGATTCTATGATTCTATTCTATGATTCTATGCTAATAGCATATTGTGCAGCGCGTTGTGAAGCAGTGTTAATTAATGACAGTAACTGTAGTTACAAAATTAAATTTAAATATTAAGAATATCTTCTAGTAGTATTAGTAGTAGTAGAATTAGTGTAATATTACTCTCATTATTATTACATAACATTAGTAGCACTTTCATAATGCTATTCATTCCTAAAAGGGATTGATGGAAATGTAAGAGAAATACCTTTAAAAAACAGCACTCTGTCCCTCTTGTCAACCTCATAAGCAGCATCAAAGCCAGCAACCAGTGATGGCCAGAAGGAAGAGATGGTGTCATGCTCAATGTCTGAGAAATATGGACTTTTGCGCCAGACATAGCTGATAGAAATGAAAACAACAGTATTTCTTTTTTTTGTGTTTCACTAAAAAATCAGTAGCCTAGAAATGTATTTTAATTCCTACTGTCTGGGTGCTGGAGCCAGTCCTCCCTATGAGGAAGAGATATCACCCCTCTGGGGATGCAGTCCTTCACTTGGCCCTGCTCTTGCTTTGCCCTTCTCTCTCATAGACATTATCCCTTTACTGTAGCTTGCTTGAGGTCACAGAATGGTTGAGGTTGGAAAGGACCTCTGGAGGTCATCTCATCCAAGGAAAGGACCTCTGGAGGTCAGCTCAGCTCAGGCAGGGACACCTCGAGCTGGCGGTCCTGTAGACCTTTCCACCAGCATACTGATGGCTCACTCAAGACAACATGTGATTGTTGTAGTGCTGAAAATTGAAGCTTTCTCTTCACCATATCCCATGCAGTTAGGCACAGCACAGCTGTGTTCTTAATTTCCTAGTGCTGAGAATTGAAGCTTTCTCTTCATCATATCCCATGCAGGTAGGCACAGCTGTGTTCTTAATTTCATAGTGCTGAGAACTCTGAAGCTTTCTCTTCACCATATCCCATGCAGTTAGGCACAGCACAGCTGTGTTCTTAATTTCAGTTTGATTGTAGATGAACATTGTTGAGAAACATGTTTAAACTCAGTTTAAGGAGGAATTGCTCCTGCCTTATGCCCCTTTCCTAAATATTGCTAATTTTTTAAGCTACAATTCTTTATCATGTATTTTAAAAGGGAAATCAGACTCACACCATCAAAGGAAGCTTGATCAACCAAAACCCATTACCAGTCCAAAGAGTGGGTGAAACCCTGGGCCTGACTTCCATTTCTCCTTTGCCAGGGCAGATGTGCTCAGCCAACAATCCACTACTCAGTAGTCAAAGAGTGCCCAAAAGTGGACACCTGTAATAGCAGGGTCTCCCTACAGACATTACTAGGCAGCACTGTAGTGTGGACTCCTAGACCAGAGTGCCACCAAAAGTCACCAAGGACATTTTCCACAGCTCTCTGGGCCACACATAGGAAAGTGTGAAAAGAGCAGTGGTGCCTGTGACACAGCTGCGGGCTGACACTTGCCCTTGAACAATTTTAACAGACATGGGTGATAATGTATGATGGCTTAAAATCTTTTACTCACCTGTCAATATTCCATCTTACCCTCTCAGCCCAACTGAGCTTGTAATATTGCCTTAATATTTTTAGAAAGAAATGTCTTCCTTTGTAAGCAAGGAAAGATCAGTTCCCTGGACTGACAAAAAGGTGGTGACAGAAATGAAAGAACTTACCTCCCTTTGAAGAACAGTGTTTCCCCACGGAGAGTGGTGATAGCATCAAAATTCAAGTGAGGATCACAGTCCTGTGGTCTTACAGGGGTGTTGGAGGGTGTTGTTTCTGTTGGTTCTTCCCGGGGCGGCATTTCAGTTGTTGTTTCTGCAGGTGTCATTTCAGTTGGTTCTTGTGGGGGAAAAGCTTTTGTTGGAAGTGCAGGAGATTCCTTGGGGCGTCCTTTGGGAAATAAGTTAAGTGTAGAATTGGGAGGTGAATTAGTAACTCTTCATGAGCTCTTAGAATTAGAAGCTTTTCATGATGCAGAGCTTCAGGAGCTGGATATGGATATAAATGTGAAGGTTTCTTAAGGTGCAAATCCAGCTGGTAAATTAATGTCATGGAAAATTTCTGAGTAATTTAACTTAGTTATCCATGCTGATAACTGTTAAAATGGTCTTTGTCATTGTCTTTCCTTGACAAGCCACTGGGCTCTCACACTGTATGTGCTCAAGAATTAATGTAGAGCAAATACCATTTCCAAAGGATGGTTGTGCATGTGAATGCTCTTTTGTGGAAGATAAAAGAGTTTAATACTACTGACGTGGGCTGTTCCTGTGGTATTGCTGGAGAAAGGCTCTTGGGGCTTTTGACTCACTAGTGTGGATACAGCCCACAGATTCTATTTTGCAGATGTAGACTTTTAGCCATAAACCAAGACATTTGCCCCAAATAATATCAGGAAATGAAACTTTGATATCCTTGCAGTGGAAAATTCAGTACATTTTAGCTGTGTGTAAATTCATTACAAATGTCTATCCATTATGCACCAAAAGTTATGCTTCCTGCTTACCATAGAGAGCCTGAATGCCATCAATGTCATCCTGAGGAAGCTTGTAGTCCCTTGTTTCCCTGGCCATGTATATAGGATACATCAGAGCACCAAGGACATTGGAATGACCAAGACCCAGTGAGTGGCCCAACTCATGAGCAGCCACAAGAAACAAGTTGTATCCTAAAAGAAGTCCAGCACAAAGAATAAACACCAGATCAGTTTCCTGCATGACAATGGGATGGAAGTGTCATGTATAATATATCATTCAGAGTCTTAATAAAACAGCAAAATCTATGCCCTAAGTAAGAGCTTCTCTAGAATCCTGGAGGAAAAATTAATTTTGAACTATGAACATTTATTTCTCACAGTTCACTAATGCTGCAAAAGTTTCCAAGCCAAGTGGGAATCATTTCTTTAACATCAACAATGAATGAAAACTGGGTGAGAGCATTTCAGTCATCTGGTCAGATTTTGGGAACTATAAATGACATGGAATTGACTTGGTAACTACTTCACAAAGACTGGTAACATGTCACATCATCCCTGGATATTGCTGGAAACCAGAACTTGTCGTCATACTTAATTATATTACCAACAAACTCAAGGTTTGGTTTTTACCTTTGAAGAAGGTGAAGATTTGAATTAACCAAAACAAACAAACAAACAAAAAGCAAAAGCTCAATACTACAACTTCTAACCTGAGGATGAAAATTCCCTGTTTTACAATGTAATTATTGCCCAGTATTGCTCTTTCACGCTAATCTCCTTTCTTCCAGTGAGGTTGTAATTGCAGGCAGTGCATTAACTTCAGGGGACTGACAGGACTAAATTGCACTTAAACTTTACATCTCAGTGAATACTGAAACTACTGCCATGGGATCTGTGACATTACAGTGTCTTCAAGACTAACACTGACTAATGAAAAACAGACAATGCAACATTTGAAGTTACTTACCATTATAGGTAGTAAACTTGGTCCAGGTTTCATCTTCATCAAAATGAGCATCTCCTCCTATATTACTACCTGGAGGATAAGCATGAGCCAGAGTTCCTCCTGGACCATCAAATGGATAGAAATCACCATGAACTAAAGAAAAAAGGAGGAAAATTTGATGCTTTTCATCATCTCTGTAAGAAAAAATTTACTAATACTTATAATTGCAAATCAAAGGAATCCCCTTACATCCAGATGCAAAGGAGATCATTATATCTGCTTGATCACTGTAGACCCTGGTGAATCTCAAAGGGGTGACACTGCTCCAGAGCTGGAAGGCTTTTGCAATGGCTTCCTCTACATCAGCTTGTAACATGTCTGGAGTGTAGTTCAAAATCCTGTGGAATAAGAAGAAAGGAACCAAAAGTAAGCAGATTACATGTGTGTAGGATACATAGTATCAAGATCAAATAATTTTAGTCTATGGTCCTTACTATTTATGCCTATCAGGTTGTTTATTTTCAAATTATTTGCTTACACAGGGGAAACTTTTACAGTTTTCTTTCACATCTTTCAGAGATCCTAACTATCTTAACTGTATCCCTTCTATCCACTGAGTGTATCATTTAGTAGGTTGTTAACTAACTAATAACTCCTATTTTGGTATTTTCATCACTGTTTGGAAGCCTAAAGAGCAGGATAGGAGTAGTGAAGTCAGTAGTCCCCACATTTTTAATGACTCTTTCATCCTGAAGGGAGCTTTTATGTGGAGAAATATAGGGGAAAATGGTCAAGAACCTGCTGGCATTACTACTACCTGGCATTCACAAATCTTCCCAGTGGTGTGCAGAGAAACACATTCTAATATACGTTACCGATAGGTCACATCTTCTTTTTTCCACTTAGGACTCAGTGGGAAGGTGCTGTATGAGCGGATATCTGGCATTCCACATCTAGGCTGCTTCATCATGGCCAGGGTCTTATGATTCAGCTCCCCGGTCACTTCTAGCCCAAAGAACGACTGCATTTCTCGGATTTTATCAGCCATGGGATTGAGATTCTTCCATTTCAAAAGAGAACTTTTCTCTTCTTTGAAACCATAAAAATTTTCCAGGTATTTCTGGTAGGGAAGAAAATGCAACAGTCTAGAACACAAGTGCCTTTTTTCTTTCTTTCTTTTTTTTTTTTAATGTAGTGAGTGGCTAATAAAATATTGTACATCACCTCTTTTACTTCCTCAACAACTTAAGTTCTGTCTGTAGTCCTTACCTTAGCAAACTGCATTTCTTCTTTTTCTTTTTCTGGAAGCACTGGGAAAGCACAAGAGCATGCAATATATAGTACCCCAAGGAAAGGTATGGTCTTTGTCTTCATCTTGCCTCCCTGTTCTATCAGCCCTTGCTAGAAGACCTCTGAGTCTCTTCTTCTGTTCAAGGCTTTCTAGTGTTTCTCTATTTATACTAGTTGTGTGCTTGCTAAAGTCAATAACTGCATGACTCACTTTATAACATCCTCTGATTTCCCACAGAAACAGAAAACAAATTTAGTTTTAGAAGCAAGCTAACACATGAGTTTACCTTGCCCGAAAACCCCTGATTTCGCAATCGTATTACTGGCCAGTATTATTATTATTATTATATTTTTTCTTTTTTAATTCATTCCAAAACTGAACTAATACTTTAAACTTACAAGTGTCTATATTTACAATTGGTCCTCTGGATAAAAGTCACCTCATTTTTCAGAGGTGCTAAAGCAATCCAGCTCTTTTTGAGGGACAACAACCTGTAATTCCTTGCAGCACATGGTAAGAGACCTCCAGGACCTGCCCCTCAGTTTTCTCAGGGTGGCAGCCATGCAGATCCTCAGCATGTTCATCTTGCTCATGATAATTTTAGTGGCATAGCTGACAAAATAAATTAATCACTTTTCTCTTCAAACTAATATCTCAACACAGTTACAAAACCATCACCTATGCTGCTACCTGTCCTTTGTAATCACAGATCTACGGCCGCATTCCCTTTTTCTCCCATATTTGCCTCAGACAATCCCCACACCACAATGTAAAGGTCTCAGCAGAGCACCTCGGATCATATATCCTGGTCTGCATTGCCTGTCAGTCAAGGACATTTTCACAACTAAAGAAGAAATGACAAAAATTGCCCTACAGAACTACAGGCAGTTTAGGGGTGCAGGGGTCTTCAGGCCCTTTTCAGTACTTGTCAGTTAGATGGAAGATGACAAAGATTTGAGCTGTAGATTCCAAATTACCCAATTTACCAGAAGTCCTGCTTTCAATTCCTATCCCCTTTTGTGACCATGTCTCACTGCAGTTTATGCAGGGGTTGCAGAATCACTGTCACTCCTGTTCTCTTTTTCTTGCTTGTCATTTCTGAGACATCTATCTTTAGAAGTAGAATTCTCCTATGCTGACTTAGTGCCCAAATGTAAGTTCAAAATGAGAAATATGAGGTAAAAATAATCTGCTTCTTTTTGAACATGAGAAAAACAAGGGAAAGAAACCACTTTTCCTGTGAGAGCAAACATATTGGAAACTTCAAAAAAAGCCAACTCTAGCACCACAGGAGCTGAGCTCTGCAGTCTGCAAAGTGGCCTGAGGAAAAGACATGGCCTCCTTCCAAAGGTAAATGGAATTGAACTGCCCAGCTGGGGTAGGGTCATGCTGCATGCTTGACCCAGGTCAGAGCCCATGTCTCCAAACTGCTGAGTTAAGTGGCACAAATGTTTATGTCTAAGGCTGCAGTGGGATGAAAGCAGCTTTGCCAACAGTTAATTTCTGTGGTGGTGAGGTGCTCCTGCTTGTCTCGTCCTGGCCAGTACTTCTGCTCCTTCCTCGTGCCCTGTTGATACAAAGTGTGCCTTCAGTGAACTAATCCAGAAGACTGAAGCTACAGGAAAGCAGCTGAGAAAAACAGCCCTAGCCACACCAACAATACTTATCTGCTGGGTTACTGACTGCAGTGGCTCCCTAAGGGGTGAGAAAAGAACTGAGCCAACACAAGGGAGGATGGGGATATCGTAGACAGGAGTTGGGATATTGCAGACAGGAGTGTGGATGCAGAGCATCAGCCAGGCATAAGGCTAGGAGGATAGGACCTCTCCTTCTGGCAGCGGTAGCAACAAGGTAAAAAGTTTATCTCTGCTGGCCGTGGAACAGGACCTTGAACAGAGTACAGTGTGTGCATTTCTACAAAGAAATTCAGACACAAAGCAGAGTAATTTTAAATGTTGTCATTCTATCTCTCCACCTAGCAGCTGCAGTTGTCATATGGCACTTATTCTCTGTACTTTCAGCTAAATGTTTTGTAAATACCCTGCTTGCAGTGTCCAGGGGATCCAGGGCAAAGTAGTCTGAGTAGCTAGATGCTGCATAAGCAGTTGACAAACACTTTAACAAGTCCTTTCTGATGTTTAGGAAGCTATTGTTTCTTGCTGGCTTTTGCATGGCTGTCGACAGGCAAGTTACAGCTCCTTCATAGCTATTGGCTTCCCCTTCCAGAGCCTGTTGCCTGCATGCTCAAGCTGACGTTTATGGAGTGGCTGGTGAGTGATGCGGGGAAGAGCTAGGTCTTGACTTGTGAATGTATTTGGCAGCATGAGTAGGGGAAAATTCACAGCTAAGGCAATCTGCGTGGTTCTGAGATGTGCAAGGGTGATTTTCACTTGTGTGTGGATCCAAGAGAGGATTTGTTTTCTTGTGCTGACCTCAAAGATATCAGCAACTTTTAGGGTTCAAATTAATGCAGGTACTCAATCCCAAGTTTAGGCATTGCAGATTGCAAACAGGAGCTGTGTTGTGCTTTTAATCAGAGGTTTAAAATTATTCAAGATTACCTTGTCAGTGGGCATAGTGAAGATTTACCATCAAAGCCACAGTTCTGATTTAAATAGGATGAGCTAAACTGAGGAAATGACCTCACATAGCACTTTTCCCTTACTTATACATCTAGTGGTTCATGAATTCTGCTTCAGAGGTCCCCAGAAACACTTAAGGCTTGATAAGGCTGAGTGGGCTGGGACCCATTTCAGCCTTAGCCCTATAGGTAACCCCAAAGAGATACTGATCTTACATCTGCCCTGGAAACTCCTTCCCTCTGTGTCCCAAAATCATTCTCTCCCTCCAGCTGGATTGGAGACTGCACAGACCACAGTGCTGACTTGCCAGCTTACACAGCAAGCAAAGCAGCCAGGACGGATTCAGGGATACTGCTCATTTCTTCCCTCAGCTCATCGGCACTCAGACTCATATGTGCCATAGCGCCAGCGAGTGTCTTAATCACTGCACCCAGGGACCACAGTGGGTGCTTTCCCAGGAAGACCCCTGCAATTGAAGAGAGCATTTCCCTGAAAGCCTGGCAACATCCAGGCTAATACTCCTCCACCACAGAACTGTTTGTCCTCTGATGGTGTAATTCATGTTATCCATTGGGGTCCAGCCCAAGTGCCAGGCTTTCTGGCAGATTTGTCAAAATCCTAGCCATAAATTCGTCCATTTGTTATTCTCACATGGTTGAAATTCCATCCAGAAATGTCATGTTGGTTCTTTTTTGCAGTTTTGACTTATGGAAAGAAGAGGCTGAAGGAGGATACTTAACATAGTCATATAAACAATTGTCATTAGCTGTATAAACAACTGTAAATTAGCTCAAAGGAAGCTTGAACTAACTAAATGCACACACACAATGATTTCAACTCCTAAATTTATAGAACTACCTTCTACAGAGGGTGTCTTCTTTCCCATCTCCTCTTTCCTCATACTGTTTCTAAACTCTCCACCTCTCACCTGCTCTGTGCCAAGGAGGCAGGATGGAGTATGAAAGCTTTGGCCATAGTCAGACATAGCAGAAGAGATTAGTTAGAACATCTAGCTGAGACCTCCCTCCCCACCACTAATCTATCTACTGTCTGCAGCTTAAAATTTGTCTTTGCCTGTCAGAGATAAATGCAGGGGGTTTTTTTTTTTTTTTTTTGGTGGGGGGGAGGCAGGGCTGGGGTTTTTTTGGTTGGTTGTGTTTGGGCTTTTGTGTGTTTTTTGGTTTTGGTTTGGTTTGGTTTGGTTATTTTTTATTTCCTCAGGGAAATTTTGTTTAACCTTACCTGTCTCTTAGTGATNGCTGGGGTTTTTTTGGTTGGTTGGGTTTGGGCTTTTGTGTGTTTTTTGGTTTTGGTTTGGTTTGGTTATTTTTTATTTCCTCAGGGAAATTTTGTTTAACCTTACCTGTCTCTTAGTGATGGCTTCTTAGCCCCACAAACGCAACTGTCTTTTCTTATAATCATCCAGACTTGACACAGTTTTTTTTTCCTCTTGAATGGGTCTGGACATAAATCCATACAAGTAGGTTCTGGGACTTGAGGAACAATAACCAAAAAGAAAAAGATTAAAGCCCTTGACATGAATTTATGAGCTAATCTTTGCTAGATAACAGCTAGACAATAGCAAAGAAACGTTTGGGGAAGGTAACCAAGCAAAAAAATTGTGACATGGAAAATAAAGCAGGTGTCCTAGTAAAAAATTCAGGGGAACTAAACAATTTTACTGAAAATGAAACATTTTCAATCTATCTCTGCAGGGCTGTACTTTAAGAGCATTAAAAAAGAGCCTGACAAAGATATTTACTTGAATTCCACAACTTTGCCTGCAATGTCCATTCATGAGTGGGATGTCTTTATGCATGTTTAATAGTACAGAGCTGTTGCTAATAATTATATTAGTAATTTTTCTACTTCATTTAAGCATATTGTCCAGGTTCCATTGCAAACTGACAGATGGCATGGAGAGATATTCTCAAAGGCTGATTTTAATTAAGTGGGAATTTGGACTAATTTTTTTTTTTTTAATGTCTGTAACCTTTCCTCGAGTATTATCAAAATAACAAAGCTGAAATCACTTCCAAACTTCTATTTAGTGTGTAAACAAGTTTCACAAGCTGCTTGTCATTTCCTTTCAGCAATGTCTGACTTAGTAGTTTCTTATGAAGTCATGGTCACAAAGCAATTGTGTGTCCGGTCCATCTGTCACTGAAAAAGAGTTAGGCCAGAATACAACATCTAAGAATTTTGAGCTTTGCAGGAATTAAATTGGAATAAAAAGTCTGAATTATTTGCACCCTACAGATGACCCCTTATTTCATAAGGGCAGCATATCAAGGCCAAATTCTGAATTCAGACACAGGCCTGAGCAATGGGTGAGGTAGGAAGCACTGTGGTTTTGAGGCACAATTAATTCACTGTTTCCTCTTTGCCATCCTGGCCCCTACTAGGTTCAGACTATGTCACTGTCCCAGCATGCCAAACCATTGAGGCAGGATCCCACCTTTCCTTCTGACAGGCAATGGTCAGTAAAATGTTGCCCCTCTCCTTTCATGCACAGAACTGAACAGCCAAGGACCTAAGCCTGATTCTCATTCTGTTACAAAGATTATCAACATGATTCCAGACCACTGGGTTGGTAGTTAAGGTGATGGTCATTTAGCCTCAAGAACATTTACTGCAGTTTCTTGGTCTTGTAGGACCACAGAAAATGCTTTCCCATGTCATGTCATCTCTTAACAGCTGCTTGAGCACGTGACTTAAATGTTTCCATAAGACATATTGTTAGGTTTTTATGTTCATGTTACATGAACTGGATTGCAATGCTTTGGACTTAGTATCAGGAAGAGTCTTTGCTATTTAAAGAGTCTCCAAGTTTATCTCAGATTCCATTTGACGTGAAATGGAAAGATCTTACAGCTTTGATAATTTGACATGGAACCCTCAACTAATATTCAGCCAAGATGCTATAACTACATGAAGCTCAAGATGCCTCCTTCAGAAGGCCAAGTTCTCTGATTCTTTTGGAAATGAACAGGGGCAGCAGGGAAGTACTCTAGGAAACTGTCACCCTGCTGGTGCATCTAATAGTTATAATTTGAAAATGTAGACCAACAGCTGCTGGCAGTCCTGGGTTATGGTTCACGTATGTTTTAATACTGGAATCTTGTACAGCATTCATTATTTTCCTTGTGTATTTCTTGAGTCATCTAGATACGGATGACTTATGATAAATGCAACACATTTCATAATTCAGGTGCAGAGGGTAAAACAACCATTTAAAATATTGAGTAATGAAGGCATTCGGGTGTTACTGGTATGCAGGGCACCATGATTTGGTTTAACACTTCTGGAGCTTCCACCCCTGTCAAAAATAGACATTTTTGAAATTGCCCATGCTTCTGAATCAAATGGCTACCTTCCTTCCAGATGGTACAAAAATCACAAGGATGTAGTATTTCCTATCAAGCTGCTTAGAAGTGCCCATAGCCATCTTTGAGCCCTGTCTGCCCAGGCAGCTCTGCATCCACGAAGTTTCACTTAGGAGAAAGATGTTCTTGAACAAAGTAATGAAAAGGAAGATCTTTAGATGCTAAGAGAAGTGGCCAACAATATAATTTCTAAGCTTTGTAGTAATATTGGCAATTAAATGATTGTAGAGATTTTCTTCGGTATAAATAGGGTAGCCAAAAGAATTGATTGTTTGTAGCATATAAAAAGAAGAAAAATGTAGTTTAAACACTTGTGAAAAAAATGAAAAAAAGCAGGTAAAATTTTCAAACCACTTCTTTAAAGATGCTCACTATATGATAGTACTGTTATTGTGCATTTGTGGCAATTCTAATAAATGAGGAAAGAATCAGCTTTTCACATCTCCTTTAAAGAGGAAAATGCTTATTTTTGAATGCCAGTTTGAATAAGCAAACACCACCGTTAGCACAGTTAAACCAAACTGCTTTGAAACACAATGCCAGTAATGTTTTGTTTTGGGTTTGGGTTTTTTTTTTTTTTTTTGGTAACAAGAAGAATTAATTTTAATAAATACTGCAAATATTACATTCATTGTATATTAAACTTCTATAAAAAATACTTTAAGCATAGAGTTCTTGTAGCTAATAATGAACCATCTGTGATCTCAAGAATGGAGACCCAATGCGACAAGATTAAAATACCTTATTAACACATCACTTTGCAGCAGTGAGTGGCTTTCTCCAACTCACCATTAGCTGTCTGTACAGAGGTTACTCTCCTCCCAGAACATCTAGCTGAGATATTCACAGAACCACAGAACATTAAGGTTGGAAGGGACCTCCAGAGATCATCGAGTCCAACGCCCTCTGCCAAGGCAGGATCCCCTAGGGTAGTTTGCACAGGAATGCATCCAGGTGGGTTGTGAAAGGTGCCAGAGCAGGAGACTCCACAACCTCTCTGGCAGCCTGTTCCAGTGCTCTGTCATCCTCACTGTAAAGAAGTTTCTCCTCATCTTGAGGTGAAACCTTCTATGTTCCAATTTGTAGCCATTGCTCCTTGTCTAATTGCTGCTGACCACCGAAAAGAGATTGGCCACATCCACTTGGCACCCACCCCTCAGATATTTGTATACATTGATGAGATCTCTTCTCACCCTTCTCTTCTCCAGACTAAACAGCCCCAGGTCTCGCAATCTCTTTTCATAGGGGAGATATTCAAATTCCCCAGTCATTCTTGTGTCTCTCCAGCAGGTCCCTGTCTCTCTTGAATTGAGGAGCCCAAGATTTGACACAGTATTCCAGGTGTGGTCTCACTAGGGCCGAGTAGAGGGTGAGAAGAACCTCCCTAGACCTGCAGGGGATACTTTTCTTAATGCACCCCAGGATGGCATTAGCTCTTTCGGCCACAAGGGCACATTTGATTGAATTTGTGTTACCTCACCCGAACTAAGTTGGACTATTAAATCTTTGTAATTTTAACTGTTTAACCAAATTCAAGTGATTTGAGAGAACCATGTCAGGAAGGTGTCAGCTCAGTTTCTCCAGCTGGCACTACTGAGGATGGCACAAGAGCCAAACTTCTATGCAGTCATGAGCAAGGAGAGGGTTAGGTTTCAGACGTTACATTAAATTATTTTATCATGCTCACAATGCTCTCAACGGATTGTATTCACATGACTTGATTGGAAATCACTATCCAGTGGTTTCCAGCTAATTAGAAAAGTGAAAGGTTGGCTCATCAGGATGCTATTTCACTATAATTTTGTAAGACTTGATTACAGTGTTTTGTCCTCAAAATCACTTAGGATAATGCTTCACATATTAGAGACTAGCAAACTGCCTGCAGGGTTATGAGAAGTAGTTCAGGTGAGTGCCAACAGAGGAAGTGCTGTGGGTTGTCATAGAGTTAGAGGAATGCAGTAATAGGCAGCTGTGTAATTCATAATGACAGATATTTTCCCCCCTAAATTATGCATTTACAGGACACATAATGCTTGTCAATGCATCTCCTCTGTCCTTAATTCAAACATCTAATTATAAACCCATTATAATCTCCAGATCAGACATGAGCTCCTTGTAGTAGAAGACACTTCATCCAGTGCACAGTTTACTCTTTTGGTAGCTATCTAGGACAGAGTGAAGGAGACTTTACTGGAAACTCAATCACTTGTAATGGCTGAACAACATAAAACATGCAGCATCAACATTCACACAGCAGTGGGACATCATGATCTCCCTCCCCACCACTAATCTATCTATTGTCCAGGACAATAGATATTGTCTATTGACAGGACAAGGGGCAATGGGTTTAAACTGGCAGAGGGAAGATTTAGACTAGATGTTAGAAGGAAGTTCTTTCCAGTGAGGGTGGTGAGGCAGTGGCACAGGTTGCCCAGGGAGGTTGTGGCTGCTCCCTCCCTGGAGGTGTTCAAGGCCAGGTTGGACAAGGCCTTGAGTAACCTGTGCTAGTGGGAGGTGTCCCTGCCCATGGCAGGGGGTTGGAACTAGATGNNNNGTGTGTGTGTGTGTGTGTGTGTGTGTGTGTGTGTTTTGGTTTTTGTTCTGTTTTGGGTTTTTTTGGTGGTCTTTTGGTTATTTTTTATTTCCTTAGGGATATTTTGGGTAACCTTACCTGTCTCTTAGTAATAGCTTCTTAGCCCCACAAATNTTCTATGTCCACAGGTTAAAATTTGTCTTTGTGTTTCAGAGATAAATAGAGCTTCTGAGGTGGTGGTGTGTGGTGTGGAGTTTGGGTTTTTGGGTTTGTTGGCTATTTTTTATTTCTTCAGGGAAATTTTGGTTAACCTTACCTGTTTTTTTACCATAGGTTTTGACTTATGGAAAGAAGAGGTTGAAGGATACTTAACATAGTCATATAAACAATTGTCATTAGCTGTATAAACAACTGTAAATTAGCTCAAAGGAAGCTTGAACTAACTAAATGCACACACACAATGATTTCAACTCCTAAATTTATAGAACTGCCTTCTACAGAGGTTGTCTTCTTTCCCATCTCCTCTTTCCTCATACAGTTTCTAAACTCTCCACCTCTCACCTGCTCTGTGCCAAGGAGGCAGGATGGAGTATGAAAGCTTTGGCCATAGTCAGACATAGCAGAAGAGATTAGTTAGAACATCTAGCTGAGACCTCCCTCCCCACCACTAATCTATCTACTGTCTGCAGCTTAAAATTTGTCTTTACCTGTCAGAGATAGAGTTTTGGGGGGGGGATGTGGTTTTGGTTTTTTGTTTGTTTGTTTGTTTGTTGTTTGTTTTTGGGGTGGGTGTGTGTGTGTGTGTGTGTGTGTGTGTGTGTGTGTGTGTTTTGGTTTTTGTTCTGTTTTGGGTTTTTTTGGTGGTCTTTTGGTTATTTTTTATTTCCTTAGGGATATTTTGGGTAACCTTACCTGTCTCTTAGTAATAGCTTCTTAGCCCCACAAATGCAACTGTCTTTTCTTATAATCATCCAGACTTGATATACTTGTTTTTTTCCCTCTTGAACGGGTCTGTACATAAATCCATACAAGTAGGTTCTGGGACTTGAGGAACAATAACCAAAAAGATAAAAGCCCTTGACATGATTTTATGAGCTAACCTTTGCTAGATAACAGCTAGATAATAGCAAAGAAATGGTTGGGGAAGGCAGCCAAGCAAAAACAAATTGTGACATGGAAAATAAAGCAGGTGTCCTAGTAAAAAATTCAGGGGAACTAAACAATTTTACTGAAAATGAAACATTTTCAATCTATCTCTGCAGGGCTGTACTTTGAGAGTATTAAAAGTGAGCCTGAAAAAGATACTTACTTGAATTGCACGACTTTGCCTGTAATATCCATTCGTCAGTACTTCATTCTGAAGCCATCTGCTTCTCTTCCACCCCCAAGAAAAGTTTGTTGAAAGTTCATCTATTTAATAATAGTTTCTTAATGTTATTCAGAAAATGGATATCTAAAATATAAAAAGAAAATAAAAACAGACTCAGTTTAATTAGCATTAAAAACATTAATAAGCCACAGGGAACTGGAGGTGATTTTCTTTATAAATTTTGCATACTTTTTAATATATACTTTAATGTTTCTTGAAGTAGTCACTGATCTTTGGACTTGCACTGCAACATACAGGGTTAGGATTGTCTCAGGTGACACAGGTGAATACTTTTTTAGATACAAGTATTCTCAATGAAGCTATGCTGTGGGAAATTTGTCTTTGTACCTTCTAAATTTTGCTGTGTCAGAGACAGTTTGCTGCGTAAAATGGATCATTAGTTAATTCCCCTAACATTTATGCCACTGTCTCCTCAATCTACCTGAGAACAAAATTAGTGTTGTAAAGCAATTAAAGCTGCAACAACATGGAGTGAAGCACTGTAATTCTATTCACACTGTATGGAAGAAGAATAAAGTATAAAGACTGGTATTCTTGTTATTCAGGTATTACTGTTAGTTAAAGACATGCAGGGAAAGGAGAGCAGGATCATGTAAAACCTTGGTTTCGTTCCGTTTGTCATTTGAAAAACCTTTTTGTTTTGTTATTGTTACATGCCCAAACCTGCAAAAAACACGCCTTCCTTTATATGTAAAGATGAGGAAAAACTTGGTTTGTTCATCCCAATGCATCTGAAATCAGCTTCTAATGAAACACCTAGCAATTATTTTCACAGTTTATTTCTTCTCAAAACAAGTACTCTGCATTGTTTATTCCTGATCCTGCAAAGGATTTATATTCTCCTTTGATGAATATTTGAGAATATATTCATAGACTCATAGAATGGCTTGGGTCAGAAGGGATCTCCACAAGTAATCTAGTCCAACCCTGCTGCAGTGAGAAGGGACATCGTCCATTAGATCAGGCTGCCCAGAGTCCTGCCAAGCCTGACTTTGGATATTTCCAAGCATATTTCTGAGGCCTCCACTACCTCCCTGGGCAACTTGTTCCAGTGTTCCACTACCCTCATGGTAAAGAACTTCCTCCTAACATCCAACTTAAATCTACTCTTCTCTAATTTAAAACCATTGTCCCTTGTCCTGTTGCTATGCAACTCTCTAAACAGCCCCTTTGCAGCCTTCTTGTAGGTCCCCTTCAGGTACTGAATGGCCACCATTAGGTGTCTCTGGAGTCTTGGGGGTTAAATTAAGAAAAGTTTAATTGGCATGAAAGATCAATCATTTTATGTAAAGTGAGGGAAATCTTGTCTGAATTCCTTTTAACAGGAATTCCACTGGCGGAAGAGTGAAAAAATCTCCCCAAGTTTTATGTCGCAATAATTGGTCAAACAGTATCCAATTTTAATAAAAATAATAGCTGGGGTGTATAATGAAATAAATTGCTACCCACTTGAGGAGTTCCATGTAATCTGAATTACTCATTGAGTATGTGTTAAAAGGCTGCAGAATTGTTAATAGAGATTTTTTCATTATTTCTCAAACTTAATTATGCTTGGCAATTCCTTGTTTTTCTTTCCTTCACCAAGAACTTGCTGTTTCCTTGAGAAAATGTACTGGTCAAATATGCTCAAAATTTCCCAGATTGTATTTTGCCTCTTCCAATCTTCTACACCACCTATTACTTTATATATTTAGAGGACAGTTTTCTGCCCAAAGCTGACAAATAAAGGCAGAGAGCTTATTTGCAAGAACTCTTAAAGCCGCGTTTAATTCAGAGGACCTTAAATGCCAAGAGACTGAAAATGTCTGAGGTTAGTTTTTTCTCCTGAACTTGGCAAGTTTTGATTTCGGGTATTGCACATTTTTATTTGCTTTTTTTTTTTAAACAGTATTTGAATAAAGGCCTGAAGTCCATTTGAGAGCATATTGCATGGAAAATACACTACATAAAACAGTACATAATGGTCAGCTTGGTTCACAGAAACAGAGACCTAGCAGTTAAACTCACAGTGATGGCCACAGATGGTGCATGCATACACCCATGCCACATACCCCTGTACCTGCCTCACATACAGAGCAATGCAGTGAATGTAACACAATTGTACAGATGGGTAATTTTGATAAAAAACAAAAAAACAAAAAGCAAACAAAACCAAAGCAAACCAAACCGAAAAACAAAAGCAAAAACAAAACCAAAAGCTACAAAAAAACAAACCCAAAGCAAAACAACAAACAAAACAAACCAAACCAAACCCAAAACCTACCAAAAAACCAAACCCAAAACAAAACAACAAGCAAAACAAAACAAAACAAAAACAAAACCTACAAAAAACCAAACCCAAAACAAACCAACAACAAAAAAAACCAAAACCAAAACAGAAGTCCAAATAAAACCAAAACCAAACCACCAACAACAAACCAAAACCAAAACCAAACCAAACCAAAACAACAAAAACACACAAAAGCCCCAAACAAATCAACCAACCCCCCAAAAAACACAAACACCAAAGCCCAGATGCTTGTCTCTCACAGGCTGGGTCAGGGCGAACTCTAATATCAATATAGGCTGGGGATGAAGACGGCAGCCCTGTGGAGAAGTACTTGAGGGTCTTGATTGATGAAAAGCCACAGAATCACAGAAATAGTCAGGTTGGAAAAGACCCTCAGGATCACCAAGTCCAACTGATCTCACTACTCTACAAGATTCACTCTAAATCATGTCCCCAAGCACCATGTCCAAATGACTTTTAAACATCTCCAGGGTTGATGACTCAATCACCTCCCTCGACAGCGCATTCCAATGCCTGATCACTCCTGCTGTGAAACAAAATTTCCTAATCTCCTGCCTAAACCTATCCAGTCACAGCTTGAAGCCATTTCATCTTGTTCTATCACTATTCACCTCTGAGTTCTATCACTATTCACCTCTGAGATCAGCACCAACCTCTCCACAACATCCTTTCAAATAGCTGTAGACAGAGATGAGGTCACCCCTCAGCCTCCTCTTTTTCAAACTAAACAGCCTCAGCTCCCTCAGTTGCTCTTCATAAGATTCATTCTCCAGGCCCTTCACCATCTTCATTGCCCTCCTCTGCACTCACTCCAGCACTTCCACATCCCTCTTCTATTGAGGTGCCCAAAACTGAATATCATACTTAAGCTGTGGCCTCACCAGAGCTCACAAGGGAACAATCATCACTCTACTCCTGCTGGACACAGATTTTCTAATACAAGCCAGAAAGCCATTGGCTTTCTTTGCCACCTGGGCACACTACTTGTCCATATTCAAGTCCCTTTCATGCTAGACAGTTTTCAGCCACACTTTCCTAAGCCTGTAGTTTTGCTTAGAGTTGTTTTGGCCCAAGTGCAGGACCTGAGATTTGGCCTTATTGAAGCTCATGCCATTGACATTGGCCCATCCTATTGACCCAATCTATCCAAGTCCGTCTGCAGACCCTCCCTACACTCATGCAGATCAACGCTTTCACCTAACTTGTTGTCCTCTGTGAACTTACTGATGACACACTCTAGCCTTCATCAAGATCATCAATAAAGATGTTAAAAAGCAGTGGTCCAAACATGGATCCCTGAGGAACACCTCTTGTGACCAGCTGTCAGCTGGATTTAGCTCCATTGACCACCACCCTTTGGGCCCTTTCCTCCAGCCAGTGCTTTATCCAGCAGAGCTGTGCTTGTCCAAGCCATGAGCAGTCAGTTTGGCTCTGAGAATTCTGTGGTGAACAGTGTCAAAGGCTTTTTGAAAGTCTAGGTATACAGCATCCACAGCCTTTCCCTCATTCAGTAATAGGGTCAGCTTGTCACAGAAGGAGATCAGGTTCATCAGGCAGGACCTGCCATTCATAAACCCATGCAGGCTGGGCCTGATCCTCTAATTGTTCTCTATATGGCATGTAATAGCCCTCGAGACGACCTGCTTCATGACCTTCACAGAATCACAGA
>WBNM01021960.1:53628-68449 GCA_013399055.1 Ramphastos sulfuratus | reverse complement strand
GTTGTTGTGGCCAAAGTGATGAGTCAGTGCTTGAGTTTACAAAAATACATTTCCAAGGAATTTTCCAAAGGACATAGTGGTAAGATCTATAAGTAGATTACGAATCATACTGTAAGCCTTGACCAAACAATCTGTACACTTCTTTGGAGTTGAGATTTGACAGAGTATGCACAAAACAAGAGCTGACTCTGAGGAAGAAGGAATGAGCTGGTGTGATTTGAAATTTATGGAAATTTTTCAGATACCTTTATCACCCTTCCCTAATTTCCTCCACTGGAATTCCATATAGTGATAATGTCTTCTCTTGTTTACCAAAAGGGCCATAGTGAGTTGGACTACAACTGGTTGATGACCTGTCAACACCAGTGTTCTCAAGAATTCAATTACAGGGCCAGTTCTGTTCAATGTATTTATCAATGATTTGGATGCAGGAGTTGAACACAACATTGGCAAAGTTTACAATGATAGCAAACTGGGAGTGATCGCCAGAGTTTGGAGCCTTGGAATGTAGTTCGTGGGATGAAATTCAACAGGTTGGACGCTGAATTCTGCACCTAGAACAGCATAAAGCTGAGCACAAATATAACTGGGAGAGGAGTGGCTGAATTGCAGCTCTGCAGAAGGACCTGGTGGTGCAGTTCAGCAGCAAGCTTAATATGAGACAGCTTTGTGGTCTGGCAGCCAAGGGGGCAAACCACATCCTGGGGTGCACTGAACACAGCATAACCATCTGGTCAACAGGGGTGGCTGTCCTGCTGTATTCAGAGTTAGTGCAGCCTTACCTTGAGTACTGTGTGCAGTTTTGGGCCCTGTATTTAAGAAGGATGTGGAGGTCTTTGTATATGTCCAGAAGCGGGCAATAGAGCTTGTAAAAGGGACTGGAAAGAATGTCCTTTGTGGGGCAGCTGAGGGCTGTGGGCTTGCCTACTTTGGAGAGAAGGAAGCTGAGGGGTGACCTCAGCTCTCTACAGCTTCCTGAGGAGAAGTCGAGAGGGTGATGCTGAGCTCTTCTCCCTGTATTCAGTGATAGGACATGGGGAATGGTTCAAAGCTGTGTCAATGGACATTAGGAAGCATTTCTTTACCCAGAGAGTGCTCAAACACTGAAACAGGCTTCCTAGAGAGGTGCTGGATTCCCCAAGTTTGACAGTGTCTAAGGGACGTTTGAACAACGCCTTTAATAATAGGATTTAAGTTTTGTTCTCTCTGAATTGGTCAGGCAATAGGACTACCTGATTGTTGTTGGTCCCTTCCAACTGAAGTAGTCTATTCTATTCTAAAATATGTTACAATATGAGTGTATAGAACCCTGCTCAAAGTCATTTATAATCTATTTCCTGATTTTCTGTAACATTGAATCGTTCTGATGGAAATAAACAAGAAAAAAAAAACCCAACTAGTACACCTAAAACTTTCCTTAAGAACAATGAAAAGTATTATACTAAAACCATGCTTCATCTAGTTGAATATTTTTTGCTTTAGAAAATTGACTTGGCTGTCTAATGAAAACAGATTGTTCAGATATACAAACATATAATTATGCAAGCATGATGTCTGGTTACAAATACAACTGGGTCAGTCTGTTAATAAATTATTATTTTTTTTTAGTCTCTGAGAGATAAAAATCATTTCATTCATTGACTCATCAGATACCTGTATCTCATATGAGATCTGAGATTGTGTCTTAGGAATACGTAGCCCAAGCAATTATCCAGAGTAGAGTACTGGAAGTTTTCATGTGATTCAATATATACCATCTAAACAACAGACCTTTTTCTTAAAAAAAAAAAAAAAAAAAAAAAAATCTCTACCATGCTTCCCAGAATCTGATATGTGCAAATAATATTAGGACAAATGTTCTATCAAGAGGACACAGTCTCAAGCTGTGCCAGGGGAGGTTTAGGCTCGAGGTGAGGAGAAAGTTCTTCACCGAGAGAGTCATTCACTACTGGAATGGGCTGCCCAGGGAGGTGGTGGAGTCACCGTCCCTGGAGGTGTTCAAGGCGGGGTTGGACGTGGCACTTGGTGCCATGGTCTAGTCTTGAGGGCTGTGGTAGTGGGTTGGGCTTGATGATCTTTGAGGGCTCTTCCAACCTTGCTATACTGTGATACTGTGATAATTACTAAACATCTTAAAATATTCAAATTAGGATAGGTACACACTTTTAACTTGGAATTCTGTGAGTCTCATTGTGCATAGTTATGTTTGGTTTGCATGTTTGTTTTTTTTCCCATTGGATGTGCATTTAACTATGTAGTGTAACAGTAGTTAAATTCTCTTAGGGGCTATAGGCAAATGCTTCCATTTTAAATGCAGACTAGTATATCCTCACTTTTGTCATAGTTTATCAGTCATCACCTGAACTTCTAAGTTGAACTGCATAATGAACTTCTATAAACTGCATAATGTTTTGTTTATTATTTAAACTGACTGAGAACAAATGCTGCCCCCCCTCTTTTTGGTTTTTTTTTTTTAATATATATAACTTTAGATAAGTTCTCTGGCAGGGTCTAGCATGGAAGTATCAGCTTATCTTGAACAGTACTTAAGGATCTGAAGTACTTAGGGATCTCCTTCTCCTTCTCTGGAGATTTTCAAGGCCCATCTGGATGCGTTCCTTTCCTCTGTGACCTGAGCTAGATTATGGTCCTGCACTGGCAGGGGGGTTGGACTCAATGATCTCTTTGGGTTCCTTTGAACCCCTGACATCCTGTGATCCTAGATTTCATCTTGTGCCATAGATGGGAGTATGCACTGTCTGTGACTGAGTTTCCTTTCAGTCTTACATCTTTTTCTTTTCTGCCATCCTTTCCTCCTGTACCCCATCTTAGCTCATCTGACAGTTTTTTGTTTGGTATCATAGTTCTCTTGCATGCGTCCTACTTCCAAGTCTCCCAGCTAGTTTCTCTTTTATCCTGGGCTTCTACTCTTCTTCCCTTCATCCCTTTTCACAGCCTCTTTTACATACCCTTCTCTGGTCTAGTTCTATCTCTTTTTCTCATCATTCAAGTTGTTACCTTCTGAGTAATATGCCTTTCTTATCCTTTAGTGACGACTGGGGACTCAGTTGAAAGACAGCTGAACAGAGGATTGACTTGGTCAATAAAATCTGTATTTTGATTTGACAGTTTCGTGTCACTGTCATTAAAATGCTAACCTAATTTCCCATGAATATTCTTGGTTTGGAGTATGAAATGACAGATTATTTCTGTAAAATATACCAAAAAATATAGCAGTTTGATGACTTCATTATCAGTCTGCTCTACTCACCTGGTACCAAACTAACTGAATTTTTTTTCTCTCTCTCCCTTTTTCTTCCAGGAATCTATATCAACCTGCAGATTTGCACAGCGAGTTGCTCTTATTAAGAATGAAGCTGTTCTTAATGAAGAAATTGACCCCAGATTGGTGAGAGTTGTCTGGGGACAGAGGGAAGGAGATTGCTTGGCTTATGTTTTAATAATCAGCAGCAGCCAAAGGATAGTTGAAGATTTTATATTAAATCATCCCATTAAATGTTTTTATATATGCAAGTTCCATTTCTTCTCCTTCTATAAAGTAGCTACTATTTTTACTCTTTTAGATATAATTTTAATAGGCCATTATAAAAACCTTTAAAGACTTCTTAAGCACCTGAAGAGCAACAGTCACTTTCATTATTGTCTTCTTGTTACCTCTTAGGGTCTGTGTTTCTAAGTCATGAACACAGATAATTGGATGTGCTTTAAACTCTAAAAAAAAATTCTACTACTGGTCACTTGATGAAAACACACTGCTCCACTTAAACAGTTAAGAAAGCTAAGAAACATACAGGTACAGTCCTTCCTTGAGACTGGTCCAAGTTGCATTTTAACTAGGAAGAAAGAACACTGTAAAATTACCATTAGGAAAAAAGGGAGACAAGTGAATGGGGTATGGAAATAAGATTGTCACACTAAAGCATTAAGCTGATGTTCCCATCCCAAAGAGAAGCAGATAAACTCTGCAGAACCAATTGGGTGTTAGGAAGCTCAGGATAGAGATAGGAATGCACATGAAAAAAAAAGTTTTTTCTTTTGAGGTACATAACAGAAATATCTTTTCAGTATTTGGTTAGTCTTTTTATGTACCTTTTGCTTTTACATACCAGATGTGTTTTGAAGATGTGCTCTGTAATAAGTTCAACTAATAAGTTATACTATCAGAAATGTTAGTTCATATTATCTAATTTCCTACATTACTTGAAAAATACATTTCCTTTGCAACTAAGGGCTGATTAATTCAACATAGTGTTGCAGATGATGATAATTACAGCATCAACTGAATTGCATGTAGTGTATCAGTGGTGTTTTCTGACATGGTATATGTTTGACTAAGGTTACAGTGGTCATCCCAGTGCTTCATATATAGATAACAATGAGGAAAGAACTACAGATGCATTTCAGCACACTTTCTGTCTCTATGACAGAGACATCAGATAAAAAACAGGTTCAGGTTAATCTCTTGTATTATTCTGTTTATATATAAACAGAGAACATTTAAAACAGTTTTTAACTGTGTTTTTTAAAAAAAAAACCCTACATAATTATATATTTGAACTGAGCTTTTCACCTCTAAAGAATATAAAGCCTGAATTAAATATTCTAATTTCAGTGGTCTTGTAAGACAGAATCTATGACAGAATCATAGAATGGTTTGGGTTGGAGAGGACCTTAAAGATCATCTAGTTCCAACCTAGTTTTATGATATACTAAATGCATCATTCATTTCAATGGGCGAAATTATTAGTGTTTTTCTAAATCTCTCATGACTAATTGGAATGATAGAGTTTATGTATTTTATTCTCTTAAAAAGAATGCTAGGAAGTGCATTCACCTTGAATCGTGGACTACAGAATGTTAGGTTATGTGACATAAGACGAATTTGTCTCAAAATTGGGGGATTAGGTGGTTGATTATGTCATTCATTGTTGCTCATTGGTAATGCCCTTCAGTTAATGTTAATTACTGTTGCTTTGTTTTCTCTTGTCCTTAAAGTTCAAAGGGAATAGAAAATTCTTGTCAGATTTTCTGTTGTTTATTTTATTTTATATTAGTTTTCTTCCCAAAGAATTTCTAACAGCAACAGCACCACTAAAAAGAGAGAAAACAAAAAAAAAAACCTAACCACCACACACACACAAAAAAAACAACCAAGAAGAGAAATTTTAAAAATCAACAAAACACAACAAACAAACAAACGAACAAAAAATTCCACACCCCCCCCCAAAAAACAAACCAAAATAAAACTACAACCAGAAAAAAACAAGCCAAAATGTGGGTTTGCACCACTTACAATTTGGGGGTAACCACCCAAAGGTAAATTACCACACCACTCAGAATTTGGAAGTAAAATGAAATTATTATTTACAAAGTAGACTAAATATAAAAGGTAATAAACATATATAAATACATATATACATTTACAAGTAGACAGCAGCCCAGCTAAAACCCCCCTGGACAAATTCCAGGGACCCCTCCCTGTACAAACCCAGATCACCCTAGACAAAAGTCCAGAGGGCTGTGTAGCAACTAACAAGTTATCTCTATCCTGCTGCTGTTCCTTACAGTAGCCTAAACAATACTCAGCACAGAGAAACAGGCAAGGCCAAAGGGAGAGAGACAGTGGAAAAAGCAAGCAAACAAGAAAGAAAGAACACTCTGAACTTCAGATTATATAGCAAAATCATAAACCAATGAAATGAGATAAATATGTCTCATGTTCTATTCAGCCCCTTTTGGGACATACTCTTGAATGCTCTCAAGAAACTTCTATTTACAGTTTACAATTACGACACTTGTCTTAAACTGTTAACACAAAATAAAAACCAAAACAAATAAACCTAAACAAACAAAAAAACACCACAGAGCAGCTAAAGTTAAACCCACTAGACACTGAACGACTTTGTTTCTGTCTGTCCGTCCTTTTTTTCCTTACCTGCATTGACTTTATAGTCACAAATCATGCACAATATTTCTTCCATGGCCACAGAAGTCTTTCGCTGAAGTGAGATGCATGCAGGCTGATGAATATTTATTACATACCATAAAGCTATACTCCATGAGTTTGGTATGTCTTGCCAGATCATTTAGCAAGTAAAGCAAAAGTGAAATTGTTGAGAGTTAAAAAAGTATCCCCTCTTATGGAAGAGGCTGGAGAATACAGACACCTAGACTTCATATGACTCTGTGCTCATTGTGGAATTCATTGCCTATCTTAACTACCTTAATTATATTCCGAGAGTTCATCCTGATTATTCAGTGAAGTGCTGAATTTACAATTTTTTTTCATAAAATCAACGGCCACTTATTTGTGATATTTGTCATAGAATCATAGAATGGATTAGGTTGGAAGTGACCTCAAAGATCATCTAGTTCCAAGCCCCTGCCATAGGCAGGGACACCTCCCACTAGTACAGGTCACTCAAGGCCTCATCCGACCTAGCTTTGAACATCTCCAGGCAGGGAGCATCCACAACCTTCCCTGGGCAACCTGTGCCAGTGCCTCACCACCCTCACTGGAAAGAACTTCTTCCTAACATCTAGTCTAAATCTCCCCACTGCCAGTTTAAACCCATTACTCCTCATCCTGTCACTACAAGACCTTGTAAATAGTCCCTCCTCAGCCTTTCTGTAGGCCCCCTTCAGATACTGGAAGGCTACTCTAAGGTCTCCTCGAAGCCTTCTCTTCTCCAGGCTGAAGAGCCCCAACTCTCACAGCCTGTCCTCATCTTTAATTTGAATGCATTCCCTATAAAAGGAATGCTTAATACTCCCTATAAAAGGAATGCTTAATACCTCTTGATAGAGCCGAATTGAGTCTGACTGTTGTGTAAACTTCATTATTCATAATAGACTTCCTGACTGTGTATCTTACTGTACTTTTAAAGCAATTTGGCTGTGAACCTCTCTCACTCATGACGGAAGGATTTGTCTTAAACTGAAAGCTAAACTGTTGAGCTTGAATTAAATCTAATCTCCTTTGGGATTTATTTAAAATTAGAAATTAAAATACTATGCTTCCGTGAATTTCATGTTACCTTAATGTTTGAAAATCAACCTTTTATCCGTATCCTGGGGAGGGACTATTTACAAAGTCTTGTAATGACAGGACAAGGGGGTATTGGTTTAAACTGGCAGAGGGAAGTTCTTTACAGTGAGGGTGGTGAGACACTGGCACAGGTTGCCCAGGGAGGTTGTGGCTGCTCCCTCCCTGGCGGTGTTCAAGACCAGGTTGGATGAGGCCTTGAATAACCTGTTCTAGTGGGACGTGTCCCTGCCTATGGCGGGGGGTTGGAATTGGATGAGCTTTGAGGTCCTTTCCAACCTAAAACCATTCTATGATTCTATGATTCTATCCTGAAAGTGTTACTTACATTGTCATATTGAGGTTAATCCTGCTAATAAATTTGGGCATTGACCAGGAATGATACTACTAGTTCAGCTTCTTGATATTTTACTCTCTAGCCTGGAATCTTATTTTATTGACCCAATAATTGGCACTGACTACCATGTCAGAGTATGGCACCAGAGTGAAACCATCTAAAATCAGGTTAAAATGTTTAGTCTGCAGTATTCTCAATGTGCTCTTGCAGCATCTGTTCACCACCCTAAGAGATGCTTAAATACAATATTGTACATTAGCATTTCATATTTTATGGTAACAAATAGGTTACTAGTAAGTTTAGAGTTAAATAATCATATGTATGTTTAGACTGTTTATTTTTTAAATAAAATTTTGGGAGCTCGGGTTTTGTTTGTTTGTGTGTTTTAGTTTTAGGAAGTCACCAAGTCATCATTACATTTAAACATTAAAAGAAATACAAATATTTGAAGTAATTTTAATATCCATTGAAAATATGTCATCAGTTTAAACAATCTTATTTCTAGAAAGTGCATGCAATCAAGAATCATTTTTCCTTGAAAACATTCTTCACATAAAAGCTGCTTTTGCATATGAAATCAGTGTACTTAGATTCATGTAAAGATGTTTTTGGACTTCTGATACATTTAAGCCATTAAATGCATCATTAAAATAGTCAGTCACTAGGTATCCAAAAACTACTCACATTTTACACTTCAGGATTTGTATGTTGTCTGCACTTTGTAGAACTTAGCGTTGGGAGGCTGATAATTTGTAAAATAGCAGGACTTTTTCCAAAAGTACAGGCTCAAACAATAGTTACTAAGAGTGGAATGTTACATGAAAAAGAAGAAAAGATAAAGTTAAAATACTAAGATTGTTTTGGAATTTCTGTTTCTAAAGGGAAAGTAACAAAACATTACTTCAGGTTCTCAGATGTCCCTTCCCTACAGACATCAATCCTACTTTAAATGTTTTCACTCCTAACAAGCAGAACTGATGAGTCAACTTGCTTTTTATTCCTTTATGGAATTATCTCATTTGCAAATGATCTTTTGGATTTTTTTCCTCTACAGCTGTGTCCTCTAACACATAGAATTTACTGTGTTTGGAAGACTTGAATGGAAAAAAGATTTTTAAATTGCTTTATTTAAGGCATTTGAACTGGTTTTAAAGGGAGGTGTTTAAAAAAACAAAACCCAAAGTATGTTGTTTCCTTGAACTTAATCTTCTAATGCAGAAATTATAAACTAGTTATTAGTTTGTATGTGATGCTTGGTTTATGCTTTGCTGTTTGTAGATGATTGTTCAGCTGCAAAAGGAGATCCAGGAGCTGAAGGATGAGCTGGCACTGGTGACTGGCAAGCAAAGAACATCAGAACTTTCACAGGAAGAGCTACTTCAGTAATGGCTTACATTATTTTAATTTTCTTCTGTTTTTAATCAGTTTATTTGTGGATGTAAATATCTACATTCTTAGAATTTTAAACATCTGAGTGAATAATAAAGTGACGTTAGGTGCCAGGTTAGAAGGGTATTTTTCCATGAAAAGCTCTATGAGGCTGCTGGCAGTGATTTTACGCTGTCAGCTTTGGGGAAGTGAAGTAAATGCAAAGGATGAGAATGCCTGTCAGATGCCAGGCAAAAAGAAATGTTGTACAGTAGTGCAGAATAAAAAAAACCCTCCTCTTTCTCAAAACTGCATATATGATATGAATAGAATTTAAGAAATAGTCTTTGTGCTGAGAAGTATCCTGCTGCAGTGTTAGACACAGACCAAGAGAAATCTTGTATTTCTGTTACACAGTTAATCTACGTCTTAGGTCAAATATTCTAACCCATATGAGTGGTTTGCCACCTTACACCTTTTTGTAACAGGTCAGTACAGTGTGTAAGAACTTTCTATGTATAATGTAGAAATATATACTTAAATCTAAATGTTCACAATAACTGAATTCTATTCCTGGTTTTGAAAAAGTAATTGGCTCTGCAGAGTGGAGCTATTTAATTTCCGAGCCTCATCTGTAGAAAGAACGTGGCAGCTGCCTAGAAATGGTGTTTAGTTAGTATATTAATGGTAACTAAGTTGAAGCTGTGATTTTTTTTTTTTTTCCAAATTTCTCTTCAAACTGGTCAAGAAAAAAACTGATAGTGCTAAGAATTTCCTCTGGCATCCAGGAAATTCTTGAGACTTGAGGACAAGCTGCTACCTTGAACACTGAATGTCTTGTGTAGATTGTTATAATTGTTAGTTCTCGGGTTTGATTGTTTTGTTTTAATGCAGAAACTACATGGCATCTGTACTAAGAGCAAGGAGCTAGACAGTATTATGTGTGTATATATATATTTTACACCACTAATATGAGTAACTTTCAACATAGACAGTTACCAGTAAAATACTGACTAGAAGATTAATTTATTGTTCTGCCCAAATGTATGGGAGTTGAATGCACCAAAAGCGTTATAGGCTAGCACCAAATGTGCCCAAATCAAGCCACAGAAATAATATAAAGGAAAAGAGAAGTGTCATTCTTTGGTTTTACATGCAAAATTAAATGCACTTATTTTGGCTAGTTTCTTTTTACCCTGACAGAACTAGTCTTTCAGAAGATTAACGTCTCTTTCTGACTGTATTCAGACATAATTTATATATTCTTTTAAAGATGTACTTTCCTAACGTCGATCATGTGAAATTTCTACTGTAGTCTTCTTTGCTCTCTAGTTTCTATAGGCAGATTGGGGGGTTGGAAATAATTTTGTGGTTTTAGGCCAGAATTGAGAATCTTACTTCCTGAGACATCCTGCTGATTTTTGCTGTGAAAATGGCAGTGATATAAAAATGAATGGATCACAGTTGATGAAAGTCTTTAATACACAAAAGAAAACTAGGAATGGACTAAACACCCAAATGGAAGTCTAACAGAATGAATAATATGAAAAGCCACTATTTTGCTGAAAATATCTTTCTGTGGTTTTGAACACATATATTTTGAGCTTGATTTCCTATGTCAATACTTGTGACCATGCTGGTTTACATCTGTCTGAGCCTCCTGTCCATAAATATACTGATCATTTATGAAAATCAACAGGTAACATCTAAGTGTTCTGTTTGCAGTTAGATTCTATCAATGTATAACACAGTGAATATTTATGACTCTTCTGTTTATTGGGACTGCCTGTCTAAGTTTGAAGATGCTCTTTATCTGGAGAGTTTGTTCACATTAAATGATGAATATACAAATGAGTAGTCCGAACAAAAGTATTGACCTGGATAAGAGCTGAAAAAAAATCATGATTTACTCTTACTGGAAAATGTCTATGCTGTAGTTAGCATGTAGTTTTATAACTATAATGAAATCTAAATAATATATTTATCAGGAAACATATGGATCAGATTATTGTGACAGATAGAAGAGGAAAAGAAATGTGATGTAGGTTATCACAGGATCACAGGATGTCAGGGATTGGATGTAACCCAAAGAGATCATCAAGTCCAACCCCCCTGCCAGAGCAGGACCATACAAGCTAGCTCAGGTCACAGAGCAACGGGTCCAGACAGGCCTTGAAAGTCTTCAGAGAAGGAGATTCCACAACCTCTCTGGGCAGCCTGTGCCAGTGCTCTGTGACCCTTACAGTAAAGAAGTTTCCCCCTTGTGTTGAGATTGAACCTCCTATGCTGCAGCATACATCATAATGTGGCACACTGAAGTGCACTTCCTTTGGAATCACCACCCAAAAATAGTTCCTGAGAGAGTGGTACTAGGGCATTCCAGACAGAATAATTTCTTTTTTATTAATTAGTACATTTTTTAATATGCCAGAGAATAAATCACAATTAAGATAATTATGTGTTTCAAGTCGTATTTAGACATTTCTGGTTAGTTAGAGTATCCTCTGTTTAAACTTAAATGAATGGTATCTTGACATGTATATGTGTGTGTGTATGTATATATGTAAATAGTCCAAGTTTACATAGTCCTTTTCAAAGTTCCTAACTTTGACAAAAGTCTTATTATAATTCATTTTATTACAAATAAGGTAATTAACTAGTAAGGAGAAGTGTTGCTAGTCTCATCAAAAAGTGGATGTACTTTGTTTTATTCATTATATAATTCAAGGGAAATCAGTGCAAAATTAATTTGTCAAAACTATTCTATGCATTTCTTTTTTTTTCTTTCTTTAACTCTGAGCCCAGATGATGAAAGGTACAAAACATATCTACAAAATACTCCATACACCAAGTACGTATTTATTTTGTTGTCTCTATGCAAGCCTATCTCAGGCACTTTTCAGTAGAAGATTGATGACAAAATGAAACTGGGTCTAATGCTAGCTACATGTGTAGATCCAGTAATATTTTTATTAGTCTAATAAAATGTTTATGGTAATGCGTAGGGTTTTTTGCTCTACAGGAAATAAGTGAAAATAACTTTTAAAATTACATGAAAATGATATTTTGTATGATTCTTGACTAAGTCAAGAAATGCAAAGCATATCTTACACTAATGAGCTTTATTCTACTTGTTTGTTTTCAGAGCAATCCAAGTGAAATTGATGGCCTACTCAATGCAGTTAAAATTGCTAGATAGTTCAAGTTAGCGTGTGAATAAACTGGAGTTCCTTTTTCTTTCTCAAGGGTGAGAAAGAAGTTCTTCAGGGACTGGTTTTATTTGCTTAAAGGAAGGAAAAAAAAAATCTGTCAAATAGGCTTTCCTCATAGACACTGCAATGCCACGTTGTCATTCACTAAGTTGAAAACAAAATTGGAAAGAAATGCTCTTAACTTTTCTTGTGAATACTACATGGTAATGCAACACAGCTTATCAGTCCTGTGAGTAAAGTTACAGCTCTCTAATTCTTATTTCAGAATTCTGTGTTAAGTGGTGAGCATTTACATTACTATGTCATATTTTTTATTTTATTATTGTGTTCTCATAGATGTTAAGATACAAGTATTCTGCTGCTCTCTTTTTGTTTATTTAAAAAGCACAGCATAAAAAGATAAACTACATAAGTGGTTCAGAATGTAGTTCATAAAATGCTTCCAAAATCTGGATTGCTTGCTTTGAATCTTACTGTCTACTTCCACAGCTGTAAAAGGCTGATCTCTAAATATTTCTTTGAGCTGGAGAATTAGTTTCTTGTTTGGGGTAGAGGGGAAAGGAACACTTTGGACTATTTTTAAAAAATATAAAAATAACGTCATACATCCCAAACAGAAGGGAATTGTACTTACACAGGCTTCCCTGTTATGCTCTAGAATAGAATTAAATGGCCCTCAAATTACCTTTTTTTTTTTTTTCTTCTTGTTGTTGTTAGAAGTTTGCCAAAAGTAAAAGGGAGAGCCCTTAGTGTTTGAATCATTTGGGATTTTTTTTGTTGTTGTTGTCCTAAATGAACTCACTAGCAATTTACTACGTGTGCCCAGAAAGCCAGGATTTCAAATCAAGGTTCTGTGTTCCAGAGCACCCACGCTTCCAGAGACTTTGCCAGTTGGAATTCTCTAGGAACAGGACCAGAAGTACTAGCTTAGTACTTTAATTTATTAATAACTTTACCTTATTTATTTCAGATACATATGTTATTACAAATGCTTCTATTTTTTACTTCAACAGTCTTATATTGTTCATCTCACTGAAGCCCTGGGTTTCTCATTACTTCTTTCTGTCTTTCATTTTTTTTGTTTCAACATTGTGACATCTGTATGCTATCATGGTATTAACAATATTGCACTGTTTTACAATATAGAACTTTAACAGTTACTCAAGCTGTTGAACAAATGGTTTCATTTACAAAGCAGAGCAAATGTTCTTATTTGCTGATGTCAGTGTTCAATTTCAGTTGCAAAGTGGAAGAAATAGAATCACATTTCTTTGCCTTATGTCAACAGAGCTTTGAAAATGGTAGATTGGTGTAGCAGTTAGCAGACTGCCTGGCATAAGCTCTGTAGACAATATTCAAGAGAAAAGAAGCTATATTAACTATGAAATAGTCTTCAAATGTCTCATATTAACTTCCAGCATAGATGCTTGCACTAGAATCCTATTAGATCAATTTTTTTCTCTAGAGACCATTTTTTTTCTCTTAAATGTTACAAAATCCTTAGTGACAGCACAAGAAGTTAAGATTGCTAATACAGTTACCAAAGCTGCATGCTTCAAGTACATGTAAATACTTTTCTTAAATCTTGCTATTTTGTTCCATGGCCACTGAAGTGGGAAATATTCTTACTGTTTACAATGATCACCTTTTACACTACTGAGAGATAATTTTAAGTTCTTTTCAGCAATTAGCAAGTTTGTTTCACTGGTCTCCTGTTTTTTTAGTGTTTGAAAGTTTACCCTTCATCTGATGTCTCGTGATTTGAAGAAAGGTGATTGAATAGAGCTTAGCTCGTATTAATGAGGTGTTTGAAGAAAAAATAGCATAGATGAATTTGAAAAAATTATTGAAACTAATATTCAAGCATACATTCAGAAGTGCCTGATCATAGCCCTTCTTTGAGGGCTTTGTCCACAGAATTGCTTCTGAAAGTACCACTAAATACCTGCTTGCATCTTTTGACACTTTAATTTCTGAAAAGCTTTGTTCTGAGCTTTTCCATCTAATAAATAATCTGTGACACCTTATGCAATACATACAAATCATTTAGAATTCCTTGAATACTTCTTTATGTTTGTCCTGTGTTTGTTCTTTTTATTTCAAGTTCTTGCTACCTTCTCCTTATAGACATTTCTATTTTTCAAATTTTGGTAAGCTGAAGCTTAGTATTCCCTTGCTACTTTTAGATATGCTCTAGTGATTAGAATATGACTACTGTTATGGCCACAAATATTAGCTGACAGAGTAGCATTTCCTTATGCATGCACTTTAGATTTGTTATTATAAAGGACTGTAGAAGGAAATCATCTACTTGGCAAGCTACTTGACATGTTTCTTCTCTGCAAAAAAAAAAATAGCATGCAGCATTAGTGCAGGCATTTTTTCCCTATGTATAGCCAGTCTTGCTCTTTTTATAGTCTATGCCAAATCTCCCCTTGACTTAACAATAAAAAATTTAGATCTGTGTTCATCATTGGAATGATTTTCAGTTGTGTAAACTTTACATCTGCTTGCCACATTGAAGCCATTGAATTCAGAAACTGTCCTCACATAAGATACAGCAAAAATGGCTTTGCCTATACATTCAATTTTAAAAATTAGGGTATTATAGCTGTAATAGGAGGCACTGTGCGGTGCAAGTGTTTAATGGTAATCATTCACAGTATCACAGTATCACAGTATCACCAAGGTTGGAAGAGACCTCAAAGAACATCAAGTCCAACCCGTTACCACAGACCTCAAGACTAGACCATGGCACCAAGTGCCACGTCCAAACGTACCTTGAACACCTCCAGGGACGCTGACTCCACCACCTCCCTGGGCAGCCCATTCCAGTGG
>WBNM01021960.1:40284-53265 GCA_013399055.1 Ramphastos sulfuratus | reverse complement strand
ATCCCTCAGGTGCGCAGTTATTGCCCCTAAGATAATCTGCTCCATCACTTTCCCTGGCACTGAGGTCAGGCTGACAGGCCTGTAGTTCCCAGGTTCCTCCATCCGACCCTTCTTGTGGATGGGGATCACATTGGCCAGTTTCCAGTCGTCTGGGACCTCTCCAGTGAGCCAGGACTGGTGGAAAATGATGGAGAGCGGCTTGGCCAGCTCAGCTGCCAGCTCATCTGTGTAGGATACTGTTTGACTTCATTAAAAAATTAACAGCCTTATTTTCTAAATATTTACTTTCAAAGAACTGAACTTGATAAAACTGGGGGGAAAAAAATTCAAGTATGTCATGCTGGCTTGAATTGAAGTACCCTCTTTAGATTCCTGCCCATTGGCTGTGTAAAGAGGCAGCACATAAATCCTAATTGTTGACTCTAGTATTAGCAAAAGGTGCATGGCATTCAAAAACCTGTTGATTTCTACTGACAGTGAGTATTGTGGTTGGACTCTTGTACACTGCCCAACCAGGGTGAAAAGACATATGAAATATTCTTTAGATGTTTAGGAGGTCTCATAATCGTTTTTTTCTTAAAACACACTTGCTAACGTGATTCATTGTACACTGCCCAACCAGGGTGAAAAGGTGGATGAAATATTCTTTAGACATCTAGGAGGTCTCATGATTTTTTTTTTTCTTAAAACACAGTTGCTAGTATGATTCAATACCATTATTTACAGACTGCTGTAGAATGTATTTTCAGTATGAAACTGAACCTCATCAACTTTGTAGAATACCACTTTTATATTGCTCAACTTCCCAATGTGTACACACATAAACACTTAAGTTTGAAGTGTACTATGTTTGGATTTTTTCATTTCATTGTAATCAGTAGTAGAAGGGAGATCTCTGTCTTTGTTGTCCTGAAAGAGATTTTTTTTTTCAGTTGTTAAAGCACTGTATAGATGTTTAAAGTGAAAACAAAAAATCTTCCAGACTGTAGAAACAGAAGACTAAGTTAAGGACTTACTGCTCTTACTTCCCTGCTCTAGGATTTTGCCAAATCAATGCAGTCTATTCCAGGGCTATCGTAATAAAACTGTTTTTACAAATACTGAGGGAATTGTACAAAGGCTTAGGTAACCTGTTCCACTATTTAGTTACCTTTATTTCATCCAGGCATTAGCCCACTTCTGTTAAATTAAGCATTGAGCAGATATTTGTGGATACAGAATATACATTACTCTCTGTATATATCAGCTGTGTTAGGTAATTGCTGTCATGTGCACTACACATCAGCAATGTATTATTATAGCACTTCTTAGGGTTAGTTCAGATGTATTTTGTGTGGTTTATCTTTTTTGTCATGCCATTAACAACAATGTCTGGAAATATCTTCCCTTTTTCCTTCTGTTCTCTACAGCATTATTGATAAAATTTGCTATGTAGAATCTCCATGGTCTTCTCATATTAATGCTGCACAGTTGAAGCTAACTTATGTAATGAGTTCTTATTAAATATAATAGCAATTCTGCCTCACTACTATGCATTTTAGTGTAGATTTATAAAATATATGGAAATATCTAGATTTTTTAATAACAGACATTATCATTGAACTTGAAGATAATTTTGAAAATCAGTATGTAAAGAGAACATTTGATATAGAGTATATTACCAATAGAAAAGCTATTGCAAGAGCTTTTTTATTGGTAAGCAAAGTTCTTTGATTGAAGCAACCTCAAGTGTTTCAGTAGTTTCTTTGCAGACTGTTAGTCATAAACTTGAATTTCTGTTTTGCTTGTCAGAGTTCACAGCTGACATTAAAAAATTAGTTGTTCTTTAAGCAAATTTAATTTTGATACATAATACACAGTGGATCAGAGGTTAAAAGGCAAGTTCTCCCAGAAATCAATCATGGTACATAAAGCAAGGTCAAAAGGAGTCCTTCCAAATCTGTGTTTTGAGGCCATGCATGCTGCATGCTATTGAGAGCTCTAAACTTCAAAAACACACTCTTGGTTGGCTAGGAAAGCTGTTCTGATGCATTTCAGCTGTGTAATTTGTATCCTGATTCAGAAATGGNAAAAAAGAAAAAAGAAAAAAAGATGGAAGGATGTTATTTGAATGAGTAATTACTGCTGAAGTAGTACAATGCTCATCTAATAATTCTGGAAATGGGTTATAAGAAAAATTGCATGGAATCTGAAATAATGTGATAGAAAGCTTTTGTGATTTACATGTAGTCTAAACAATAAGCAGACTTCATTAAAATAAGAATTCCTGATGTGTAGAAAGTAACAGAAGAGAAATAAAGTTGACAATGTAAAAGTTGCTTGTGAGCTGCAGTACATCATGTGTTTGTATTTGAAAACAGCAATGAAAAACAAACCAACAACAAACAATTAAAAAGAGGGAAAGGCTAGACCAAGAATTTGAGACTGATTCACAGTCCCTAGCAGTGAGTACTGTTAGTTTAATATATTTCCATCCAACTGTTTAAGACTGGTTTTAACTTCTTTTTCTTTCTTAACTTCATCAGCATAAAACAGATCTGTGCTTGACCTAGCTTGTGTTTTTGGAGTCTGGTATCATAATTGAAGCACAGTGCTTGGATCAACACTGTGATGCCTTTTTTTTTCAGCTGTGTTAATATGTATAAGATCACTATCAACATTACTGTTATGTTAATCTCACCAATAATGTGATATGGTTCCCTTGGCATTGACTTAGAAACTTATTTTGTGTGTGTGGTTTTTTACTCTTTCTTTTTTTTTTGTTTTTTTTGTTTTTTTTTAATGAGCACTGAGACAACTCTATTCTTTGTTTACTGCTGTTTTTCACAGAAAATGAGTCTTTGATGCTTTCATATTCTTCTTCCTTCAGGGAATTTTCTGTTGGAAAAACTATTCTTCCTTATACAGCAGGGTTCTGGCAACAGGCTTCAGCACACCCTTGTTTTTTATTAGTGTGTGTTAGGTCTGCTATTCTTAAGATAGAAACTTGCAACCCTAAATGGAAGAATGGAGACGTATGAAAAATCCTCTTTTTAAGTTTCATCTACTGTAATAACATTAATAAATGTTTAATGCTCTGTAATTTCCTTTGCCTAACAACATACCAAAAGAAAAGGGGGGGAAAGAGAGAATCATTTTGGATCTCTAGAAGTTAAAGGAGATGGGTTTTGTCCAACTGTGATTTTAAATAATTTTTTCTTGACATGTGAAATCATAGAATCATAGAATAGTTTAGGTTGGGAGGGACCTCAAAAATCATCTAGTTCCAGCCCCCCACCATCTATGATTATCAGTGGTCCATGTTGGATTAGCGCAAATTCTGCATGGAAACATTATTGAGAACTTTAGTAAGCTAAAACTAATGAAGAATGCAGAAGCTGCCTTGATAGTGTTACTAACCACAACAAATAAATGACTTTTAGCTTAATATTTATTTCAATACAGAGAGATTGTAGCATTTCTAAAATATACTTCATAGGGATTTATTTACTTATTTTTGTACTTGGACTGAAAGCATCTTGTGCATAGTCTATTTCAGATTAATGTAGCCTTTTCTGATATAATTCACCAGTATAACAAACCCCCCTCAAATTTAGATAAATCCACCATCTTACATTAAACGAACATCAGATTCTGAAATAAAAATACATGCTGTGTATTTTCACTGAAGCATTTAAGTGCAGCCTGTAAGCAATTCAGTAATTTTCAATTCTGTGTCTATAGCTAACCCCTTCATTAGGTTTCCACTGACTTTAAGTTAAACAGTTTCCATTATTCCTTTTTCCCATCAAGCTGAGTGCACTCCAACTTTCTCAGCTGAGCAGTGAGAAGGCAGGGGACTAGTATTTCTTATAAAGCTGTCTCCAGTGTGAAATGGAATTTTTGGTAGTGAACTTGAGGCAATAATACACAGACCATCTTTATTTGGGTTTCAGCTCCAGTGAGAGTGAGATACCTGTTACTAGGGTTTTTGTTATTTCATTACTAGGTCTTTGGGTTGATTACTTTTGTTTTTAGTTGGGGGATTGTTCTTTTTGCTGCTGATGGGTGGTCTTACAAAGGACTTGTACTAAGCTCATTTTATTTGTTGATAATAAAGTAGAATGCCAAAACAGGAACTTATTTCTTTTGCAGTCCATCTCATATAAGAGCAATAAAGTGCAGCATTGCTGTGGTGCTTCATAAATGAAGTCTTCATAGTCTTCATAAATAAAGTCATGAAAAGAGAAAAGAAAAACTCCCATAGTGCAAATAACAATGTTCATAAGTACTATGGACGGAGGGGTTGTATCTTTCTCGATTGATTTTTTTTTTTTTTTCTCCTTGATCCTATGTGTTTTTCATTGGAAGTTTTAACAAAAGTATTAGGCCATTTTCTTCCCCTCTCTTTGAGTTAGCTTGGCAGCCTCAGACATGCCATACCACCTGTGTACATGAACATCATTGAGTTTTCAAAATTATTTTCCTATTAACTTCTGGACATAGGTGCAGTGTGGAAAGTAACATCCAGGCCAGGATATTTCAAGAGAAGAAAAACTCAGTAACATGCTTATAAATTCTTCAGATATGTTATGTATTCAGTGACAATCATGCTCCATTGCTTTTAAAAGTTCGTTTTTAAAATCCTCTTCATAGGGCAGCTTTATTCCCCAATTTCTGTTTTGAGAAGGCATGTAAAAATTAATCATTAACTTGCAGAAGCTGGTCATCAGTAAATGTAAGGATTGATTGCTCAAGTTTTTCTGAAAAGAAGATAGTTACCAAATTTTCCAGGAAATGGAATGTACTGACAAGGTCTAGTTTTATGGCCTCAAGGCAAAGGCACAACAGATGACCAAAAATATTTTGGTTTTTTTGGTTTGGTTTGGGGGTTTTTTTGTTTTTTGTTTTTTGTTTTTTTTTGTGTTATTCTGCTAAGACTGAGATGAGAGAAAAAAAAAGAAAAAAAAAAAACAAAAAGGACCTTGTTTACCTTATAATTTTATATTATCTTTGCTCTGCAATATATGCATGTATGTGAGTAGGCATCTGAAGAAATATTTGCTAGGGAATTCTCTGAATATCTTGATCTTTATGGAGTTCTTGTACCCCTTGAGCATCTAGGCCCAACTTTGTTCGGTGCTGGACCATTAAATATTTTCTTGGTTTGATTCCTGCTCTTGTATATTCTTGCATCAGTCTTTGGAGAAAAAAACCCTTTAATATGTGTTTCTCTGGGAGAGAATTAAGAATTGGAGATTAGGTGACTATCCCAGAAGATACTGCTAAGAAAGGTGCTGATGCTGGTCTGTGATTCTATGATTCTATGATTCTATGCCCTACATGAATTTATTAAATCATGTACACCCCTACATAATTCTGTACTCTATTTTTATTACATCCTATATAATTAATTCTATTCTTATTGTTATTTATAGAGAGAAAAAAAATGAGAATGTGGGAAAGAAAAGGATAATAATCTTGTAGAGCTATATTGTCCTATGTTTCTGAGACATCTAGCAAGCAGATATACTTTGTCTAATATGTATTAGGAAAAAAGAAAATGTGCAGTCACTTCTTTCTCCTTTTAATTTTTCCCTTCTCATTTTTTTCTTTGTCTCCCTGATTTACTCTGTGAACATCTCTGGTAATTAATTTGAAGTAGCATTATTCAAAGTTAGTTAGTTTGTTGGTTTTTTTTAATTGTAAAACTGCAAATTGTGCCATTGTATAAATATATAGGAGAGTATTTCACTTATTTTCACAATCATTGAAATTTCACAAATCGCTTTGGGAAACAAAAAAAAAATTTGGTCCCATTAATTAAAATCTGCTCATTAAGAAGAGAAAGTTCAGGCTGCATCTGTATCACATTGTCACATTATTTTAAACCTTTGTTTACTATTTCAGTACTGGAAGAATTCCCAGGATATCCAGTGTTATCAAACTCTGTGTTTATTTCAGAAAAAGTTCTGGTAATTTTTACATGGAAACCTGAAAAATAATGTGAGGGAGGTAGTGATTTCTGTTGCTGGCATTCATGGGAATTTTCATAGTTGCTTTTATTTTCTTTTTGTTTATCTGAAACTAACTGAGGGTTCTTCTTTTCTCTCCTTGTTTTCTTGTTTCTCCATAGTACAGCATCAATCATGGATTGATGCTTTACTATGGAGAACTGTGGAGGAGATAAATAACATAATCTATCTGNATTTTTTTTTTTCTGTTTGTAATCCATCTCATTGTTTCACTCTCTAACAGAGAATTATTTCTACAGCATGGTAATGCTAGAGAATTCTTCAAAAGCAGGGCGGTACCCCAACCACCTACTTCAGAGTCAGCTTTAGATACTGTGATATTATAAGTTTTCATGTTACAGCAAAGTGATTCAGATAATCAAATGGCAACAAGATTCCCAACCCTGTAAGTGATGACATTAAATGTCTATTAAGTGGCATTCACAAGGGTTTTGTATTGAGGGTCTGAACAAATGTAATTCTGAAGAAACACTAGACACAGAGATGGTTTTTGACTCCTGCCCTTCTCTGAGATTTGGGCACTTGACGCAGATACCTCAGGTACTTTGGTTCACTTGGATTTAGAACCTAAGTTCATCCTGAGGACAATAACCTAAATAAATATTTAAAATCATAGAATTATGCTTTACAGGGCATCTTGCTGTCTTTGTTGCCCACCATTTGTGTAAGTTGATGGTAGTAGCATTTGTCGGGAATTAGGAAGCCTTTAAATTAAAACAAATCGATGGAGTGTGAACTTGCACTTTCTGTTCTCCATAAATGTGTTATAGTAAGTGGACTAAGGGGTAGTTTTGGTTTAGAAATCCTCTGTCCTTTTTCTTGAGGATAGTCTGCTATGCATCCTGAAATGCAAGACCTGGAAAGCTAGTGAAAGCATTGAAGAGAAAATCTGACTCTAGCCACCTAGCTTTTACATCCAGCCTAGAGACATGGCATATAGTGCCTGTATAGGTTTGCAGTCTAAATATCTTAATTTGGCTTTGAAAAAGCAAGAGAATGTTTCTGTGTGCCAAATTTTCTTATGAAAACTGAGCTACCAAAATAGAAATAGAAGTTGCTCCTCTCTAAGTAAGACACTTTTAGAGGTTTATTAAATAAGAACAAACTTCTGCCTAAACTGGATGTTAGGAAGAAGTTCTTTATAGTGAGGGTGGTGAGACACTGGCACAGGTTGCCCAGGGAGGTTGTGGCTGCTCCCTCCCTGGAGGTGTTCAAGGCCAGGTTGGATGAGGCCTTGAGTGAGCTGTACTAGTGGGAGGTGTCCCTGCCTATGGCAGGGGGTTGGAACTGGATGAGCTCTGAGGCCCCTTCCAACCTAATCCATTCTATGATTCTATGAAATTGCAAGAGAATAAAATGCTAACTACATCTCATTAAACCGAAGAGCAGTACAACTTTTGAGAAATCTATAAATATCTGCATCAAAAAATAGTTTGCTTTGTTTGGTGATTGGAGCAGATATTTTATGAAAGCCATGCTATCTGCTGCCTCTTGTATAGAAAATGAAGCAGATTTTTCTTTTGCATAAAAAAAGTCATATATATTTGTGATAGTTTGGGAGTTCCTTGCCCCCCCACACTTTGAACTCAGCTGGCTGGAAGTTAAGAAATGAAGCTCTATTTACAGCTTAGCACAATGTACAAGCAGTTGCATACACTATAGACAGGAATATTTACAGAAATATACAAGTTAAAGGTAATACAGAAACACAACACCCCTCCCAGAAATCAGAGACCCCAGGAGGGGCTTCCAACCACCCACCCAGCTTCTCCCCATCCCTACACCTTACCCCAAAGTTTGCCTTACGTGCAAGATGAATTTGGAGGATCAGCCAGGGTAGTTAGAAGAAAAGTAGTTAGTGAAATTACTCAGCAGAGAGGAGGAAGCCAGAAGCTGCTAACAACCTGAGAGATGACTGTCTTATCTATATTTATGTTCCTAGTTTTATCCATCTCAGCAAGCCTATGAGTGAAGTAGACATCACCATTGTTTCCTTTTCTCAGCCTGTAATATAATTTTCTCCATTAAAATATTCCTCAAACCAGCACAATATTAAAAAATCCTATGCCACAGCCTCTAAAAATCTAATCTTCTGAAAGAGATAGCTTTAGGTCTTCTACCATTTATGAGATGATAGAAGAACAGAAAGTTATAAAATAAGTGTTGTGGTTTAATCCCAGGTAGCAGCTAAGCCCTAGACAACCACTTGGTCCCCCCAGGTGAGATGAGAGAGAGAATTGGAAGGGTAAAAATGAGATAACTCATGATTGAGATAAAGATAATCTAATAGCAAAGCTGCATGTGCAAGTGAAGCAAAATAACCAATTCATTCACCACTTCCTGTTGGCAGGCAATTGTTTAGCCAGCTCAAGGAAAGCAGGGTTAACGATTACTTGGGAAGACAAATGCCGTCACTTCAAATGTCTCCCCCTTCCAATTCTCCTAGCTTTATGTGCTGAACATGATGTCATGTTATAGAATACCCCTTTGGTCAGCTGGACTCAACTGTTTGATTGTGTCCCCTCACAGCTTCTTGTGCACCCACTGCTGTTGTGAGAGGCAGAAAGGGCCTTGACTGTGTGAGCTCTGCTCAGCAGTGAGGAAAACATGCCTGTGTTATCAACACTGTTTCCAGCACAAATCCAAACATAGCCCCATACTAGCTACTATGAAGAAAATTGACTATTCAAGACGAAACAGCAGAATGAGAAAAATAGATTATTATTATTTCTTAGATGCTCTTCTACCAATATTCATGTGTATGTGCAAGTGTGTTCTGATCCAGAGTTGTGGAATCTCTACTATCAAATCCAGGTTTTAGTATTGTGAACAAGAAGTACAAAGCAATCACATCATCCTTGAAGGAAAACAGCCTGCTAATATCAAATCAGCTTGATAAATCATATTGCATTTGACACATTACTTTAGAGAATTGTCTGCTTACTTGTGATTTATTTTTTTTTTCTTTAAAAATTTTCAGGTTGGATGAGTTAATTGAAACATTTCTTGAAGATAATGATCCTGATAGCACTCTGGATGTTGGTGCTGACACACGGAAGATCAAATATTGCTTCATTCGTGTGAAGGTATTTCTTTTAAACCTAGATGGGAGTGCAACTGTACTCAAGATTACTTGGAAGACATTCACAACTCAGAATGTCTCAGAAGAAGTGCAGTACTGTTGAGAGGCATTGGAAAAGGGTAACTGTGAAGTGCATGCAGAACTGGTAGATATTTGAATTTAATTGGGAAAATTCAGTAGGGTTTTGTAGAAACTCCATCCAGCAAGGATCTTAGTATGAAGTAATTAGAGTACTGAAAGTTACAAAAAAGTTATTTCTATATGGACGGATATATCTATCTGTAGTGCCAGCCCTATGGAGGCTTCATTTTGGACAACTCTCTTAGAAGATATGAAAACAGAATAAAAATACTATATCCCCAGATCTGTTACACTAACTGTCCTGATGGTATTGTAAGCTGTTGAGCAAACTGCATATGCTTAATTTCATTTGTTCCTCCTGTATTAAAAGGCAAACTTACTCTTTTTTTTTTCTTTCCTGTATTTTGGGATATAGTTTTCCAATATAATAATGGAGCAGCCAGGCAGAGAGGGACCTGGGGGTGCTGGTAGATAGTAGCTGAACATGGGCCAGCAGTGCGCCCAGGTGGCCAATGGCATCCTGGCTTGGATCAGGACAGTGTGGCCAACAGGACAAGGGAGGTTAATCAGCCCCTGTAGTCAGCACTGGTCAGACCACACCTTGAGTCCTGTGTCCAGTTCTGGGCCCCTGAATTCAAGAGAGATGTTGAGGGACTGGAATGTGTCCAGAGAAGGGCAATGAAGCTGGTGAGGAGCCTGGAGCACAGCCCTGTGAGGAGAGGCTGAGGGAGCTGAGGGTGTGCAGCCTGCAGAAGAGGAGGCTCAGGGCAGACCTCATTGCTGTCTACAACTACCTAAGTGGAGGTTGTAGCCAGGTGGGGGTCGGTCTCTTCTCCCAGGCAACCAGCAGCAGAAGGAGGAGACACAGTCTCAAGCTGTGCCAGGGGAGGTTTAGGCTGAATATTGGGAGGAAGTTCTTCCCAGAGAGTGTGATTGGCATTGGAATGGGCTGCCCAGGGAGGTGGTGGAGCTGCCATCCTTGGAGGTGTTGAAGAAAAGCCTGTATGGGGCACTTAGTGCCATGATCTAGTTGATTGTCTAGGGCTGGGTGATAGGTTGGACTGGATGATCTTGGAGGTCTCTTCCAACCTGGGTGATTCTATGATTCTATGATTCTATACATTGCTAATCTTAATTTATTGTCTTTAAATAATTGGTTTAGTTCTATTGCTAATACAGAAAGCTCCAGGCTACTAGAGAACACCAAAACTTTTATGTAGAAAGAATAAAGTGTAGGCCTGATAGTGCAGATCAGCAAATACAACTTGTCCCATATTTGATAACCTGCATAACATGGCAGTCAATTGGTGCCATGATTTTGTTCTAGAAAAGTCTTACCTTTTCTGCTATAGCTAGACAGTCTCACATAGCTGGAGGTAGAGTTAAATGTGGTTTTTTTGTTTCTCCTAATAGCAAATAATGAAACATTCGAAGATATCTGACCAAAAACTGCTCCCACAACACATCTCTGAAGAAAAAGATATTAATAAAGAAGCAGCAGCAGAAGAACTGAAAAAACTGAAAGAACTTCTGCAGCAAAGAGACAATGAAATCAGTATCCTTTGTGAGGAAAAAAATATTTAATCTGATCTAGCTACAATGGTTTTGGTGTGTGAGAAATGGGCATTATCTTATTGAAAGAAATTCTACTGACCCCATTGTGTTAAAGCAATTACTTATTTCCAGATTTTTATGTGGCAGGACTCAGGCTTTGCACCTGCTTTTACTTCAGTTGTGACCCGAACCAAAATCCTGAGTCCAAGCACCAATTAGCTGTAGAATAGACCAGCCAAGATCCAAATACCATGGATCAGGCCACACCTAAACCTCTTTCCTCAAGCAAATTAAATAGTTCTTTAGGATGGGAAACTCTGATGCTCTATGAAGATCAATTTATTACCTTACAAAGAATTGAATTTCCTGGAAATGTTATTTTTAGACAAATGAAGTGCTACTTTGGGAACTATTGCCTTTAGAATAAATATAAGGCTTGTACTTTTTACATACAGCTTTAAAATTTAAATTAAACTGAAGATTTTTGCATATAAAAATACTGAACTGCTCAGACACGCTTTGTCCATTTTGCTGCCTCACAAGAAACACATCAGTAGCTTGCTGCAGTGTTGCACAATGACTGGGAGTAATTTTTAGCAGGTTGACAGAGCTGTGGACAAAGAATGGAACAAATGGGTTTGATTTTGCTCTGACTTTATAGGTAACACAGATTCTTTCACAGTTAGGAGAAAACAAACTCAGTGATCAACAGACCAAATAAGAATGTCATTTTACATGCTACATTTTATATGTAGTGTGCTACCAAGTCTGAGCTGACAGAATATATTTCTATTTCTACTCTGTCACATAAGATGTTAATTTTCCAAGCTACACTATCAAATTTAGTTGTAATGCTGCCTTATTATTCCTTTTTCAAAAGATCTTCAATTTTCATGTCAATCTGAAGATCTATATTCCCAGGAGCATTTCTTCCCAAAATGAATTATTTCATTAGTATGAGATTGGTGATGAAAAATACCCCAAAACCAAATTGCTATCACATGCACTTGCACTTGAGATAGATATACATATGTATACTGCTTTGTTTGAAGAAGCACAAGGAAGAGACTTGTGCAAATCCATATTAGAGTTGTATAGGAAGAATTAAGAGTTAAGACTTTGAACACAACACTGATTTACAGAGTTGGCAGCTGCTAAGTGACTGCAAGTTATCATTAGGAAATTAATAGCATCTAATGCAATGAAGTGGTGGGAAATATGGAATTTCTTTAGTCAATGAACGATGAGGTCCTTCTTGCTGTATTGTAGCCAGGAGCTATCATAATGACTGAATTGGAAAATGTTTTATTATTACTAGCTAGTCTAGTTAATAAAATTCCCCAAAGACTGCTTAGATTTTCTGCTGTTCATTTAGAAGATTAATTAGGATTAAAATGAATAGCTTATGGATGTGATGCATTTGCCAGGCTACCTGTTTGGCAAAACTAAAGTGGGTGAATATAATCACAAAGAATATGCCCAAATTCAAATTCCCAATCACATATATGATTCCATATTGTGAATTGTTCTACCTGGAAGCAAGAAGACTTAGGGATAAACAAAGATGGTTGTTGTCTCTAATGAGTCCTTAATATGTCTTGCAGATATTCTGGTAAACATGCTAAAAAAAGAAAAAAAGAAATCACAAGGTGCTCTTTCCCAGCTTAATGTTGCCTCTGCTGGTTCTACAGTCTTGGAGCAGTCTCTTTTGCTAAATTTGGAAGAAAACCAGAGTCCACCTTGCTATTTAAAAGAGGCAAAAGATTTTAGTTCTTCCATTCACAGACTATCTTTTCTTTCCAGACAAACAGGTTAGTGTAATTAGGTGAGTAGTTATTGGATTATTACAATATGATTTGCAGCATGTCATTCAAATGTGCACCAGAACAAGAAAGCTTTATATTCAAGATCAGCTTTATTGTGGTAATTCTGTACCACAAACGCAGAAATTAGCCCCCTCAGGGTGCTGATGGTTTCACATACTAGTGTGAACACTCTGTTGAATATTCCTACAAAATCAAAATATAAATTCAAGGGCCTGCAACTGAATCTTGGAGCAAATTCTCAGAAAGCTATGGTTTTGAGCATAATTGATTAAAAAATACTAGGCAGGAGTATTTTTTTCCCTTGGTGTATTGGTTCGAGTTTAAGCTTCCCAGGGGACTCAAAATATAGCTAACAGAAACCAATATGATAATAATAGGATGCCTTCCCCCTCCCCCCTTTTGGAAAGAAAGGAATTAGATGTAG
>WBNM01021960.1:11844-40270 GCA_013399055.1 Ramphastos sulfuratus | reverse complement strand
AGAGAGAGAGAGAAGAGGTAAAACACCCAAAGAACAGTCTCGATTCGATTTGGAAGTTAAAAGAAAAAATCTTTAACAATAAATAAAAGGTATTTAAGGTAGGGGAGTTACAAATAGGTATAGGGAAGGGAAAAACAAGATACAAAATATAATTTTGTAAAATTTAATTTTCCTTTTTAATTTTATTTTATTTCCTAAGTTTCTGGAAGTAATACATTTTGATATTTATCTTCATATTGCAACTAGAGTTATATCCAGTCTACAGGAAATTTTAAATACTATATATTTTAGGATTTTCACAGTTTGACTCTTCATGTTATCAAGAAAGATGTTTAAGAAAAAATCACCTTGTAACACATTTACAAGTGTGCAGACAGATCACCTGAAAATATTGAAAAACGTCTCTGTGTGCTTACAGTACACATAAAGGCATCATGCAAGATGTAAAGTATTGCTACAGGAGAAGCTGCAAAGTACCATAAAGCCTGAAGTGGTTATTACTATTTTTCTATTTTATTATAATGCTGTAATAGTGCAAGGATACATTGGTTCATTCCTTGGAAGCAAAAACCTCTTAGCTCTGACTGCTAAATGGCTCGGATATAGCTTTCTTTCCTATTGGACTCAGACCTGAACACATTTGTATGTTTCATACATAATTAATCCCATTTGTTCTAAGAACGAGGCAAAATACCTAGAAATAACACCATCTGGTTAAAACTATAGTTGTCAACTGACACAGCAAACTAAGTTATTTGTACAGAAGTAATTTTAATCCTCTGATATCCACCAAATACATATTCTGACTTCAGCTTTTCCTTTTAACCTTCAAATTTCTGTATGCATTTGAAAAGCTTTCTCACAGTGGTAAGTTTTTAACATCCTACAACAGCAATGAAATAGTCACAGAATCACAGAATGTGACAGACTCCTGAGGCATGTGAAAGAATGGGGACGAAGTGTGTGTGATGGTTTGGGAGTTCCCTGTCCCCCACTTTGTAAAATCACCCAGACTAGACGCAGTCGGCTGGAAGTTAAGAGACGAAGCTCTATTTACAGCTTAGCACAATACACAAGCAGATATATATACACTATACACAAGAATATTTACAGAAATATACAAAGTAAAGGTAATACAAAAACACAACACCCCTCCCAGAAATCAGAGACCCCAGGAGGGGCTCCCAACCACCCTTCCACCTTCTCCCCACCCCTCTACCTTACCCCAAGGTTTGCCTTACGCGCAAGGTGAGTTTGGAGGATCGGACAGAGGGGTTAGAAGGAAAAGTGGTTAGTGAGGTTACTTAGCAGAGAGAAGGAAGCCAGAAGCTGCTAGACAGCCCAAGACGCTGTGCCCCAGAGACTGACCTATCTATGTTTTGAGTACTCAAACATTTCAGCAAGCCTATAAGTGAAGTAGACATCACCATTGATTTTCTTTTCACAACCTATAATATAATTTTCTCCATTAAAATATTCCAATTAGCCTCAAACCAGTACAGTGTGGTAAGGACCATTCAAGAGTATGAAATGGTCTTCTCAGGAGTTAGAAATTACCACAGACTCATCATGATTCGTAACTAATTCATTTGATACTTCCTTCCATGCTTCCATTAATATGGCTATTAAACAAATTCCTGAAACTTATATTGTCAGCCTCAAGAGGTATAAATACTGAATAGTGCACTTTAAAAGATGACACTAAATATTCCCATCAGTAGATTCCAGAAGAGCAAATTTTAAAAGATATAGACATATTAGCAATATTTACTGTTAACATTTACTGTTAACATGACAGATTCTTCTGCATGCTAAATTTTCAGAGCTTCTTGAAACCAAGATTTTAAGGATATATTTCACTTTATGCTTATAAGTAATACTACAGGATTTGGCTATGTGCTTAAATTGTTATCGAAACAGCAACTGAAACAATAGAAATTATATTAATCAGTTAACATGGATTGTGTAAGTAAGGGCGTTCTTACAGTGGTTAATTAAAAAGAGTTAAGCTTACAGTTATCCTTCCATCATCTGACTGCTCATTTATGACAATAACTAACAATATTCTTGCAAATTCTTAGTTTCAAAATCCACATAAAACAATTTCCAGTAACTGTAGACAGATTTTCATTGCATAATTGCATGTTCTCTTTATTGTATGATTTAACTGTTAAAATAGAAAGATTTCTTGGTGTCCGTAGGTTCTAGAAGTGCTTATATTTTCATTAGGAAAGAATACCTCATCCCAGGTTATCATGTATAATTTCTACATATTCATGATCTACATTTTGTATACGGGTTTTTCTGCATTTTGTCATTTTTTACTGAAGGGAGAGAGAATCTTCAGCTGAAAATTCAAACAGGACAGCTGACAAGTAGAAACTTAGATTTTGCTAGTGTTCTAATGTGAAGGGGTTTCTTAAACTATTTCAAATTGATTAACTATCTAAAGTTGAACTAGCAGTTGATTGTCACAGAAACTTGGAGCAGGATTGTGATTATTGGTTATTGTAGAGGACATTGCATGCATACTTCTGTTTATTATGCTCTGTCTCACTTTGTAGGAAGAATTTGCTTGATTTAGTGACATAATATTATTAACTATAAATAATTACATCCTCATAAAACATAGCCAAAGGTAGCTTTACTTTATCAACAAATGTCTAGTATTCTTACATATTTTAAGTAATGACACTTATGGTTTAGTCTTTAAAAATCTTAGAAGCATTAGCAAATTCTCAGCTTTGATATTATGCTTTCATTTTTTGCAAGCAAGTATGTGTGCTCTTGTATTCTTTCAGCATGAAACCAGCATGTTAGCTCCAACTGAATAGATTGCTGAAGCTTAGCTCCTGCACTCTACATTACTAAGGACAGATATACTAGGAAAAGCTTCAGCATTCTGTCCTGACATTTCACCACCGGAGAAGAAAAAAAAAATAGAAGTGAGGGATCATTCTCACTTGAGCACATAGCCTCATTTTTCACATGTTGCAAGACTGCAGCTATTCATAGAATCATAGAATCATAGAATCATAGAATCATAGAATTATAGAATAGTAAGGTTGGAAGGGACCTCAAGGATCATCTAGTTCCAACCCTCTGCCATAGGCAGGGACACCTCCCACTAGTACAGCTCACTCAAGACCTCGTCTAACCTGGCCTTGAACACCTCCAGGGAGGGAGCAGCCACAACCTCCCTGGGCAACCTGTTCCAGTGCTTCACCACCCTCACTGTAAAGAACTTCCTCCTAACATCCAGTCTAAATCTCCCCTCTGCCAGTTTAAACCCATTGCTCCTCATCCTGTCATTACAAGACCTTGTAAATAGTCTCTCCCCAGCCTTCCTGAAATAGTCCCTCCCCAGCCTTCCTGTAGGCCCCTTCAGATACTGGAAGGTTCCTATAAGGTCTCCTCAAAGCCTTCTCTTCATAATTGTAAAGTTATCCATTCTTTTCAAAATCCATATGTATACCTATGTCTTTCTGTCTATAGGTGTTAAGGATGTGCTAAAGATGTATGGAAAAGCTTGAACCTGAGCCAGGGTTAACTCCCAAGTGGAACTTTCAGCATAATATTAAAGCTCTTCTTCATAATTTAAACACTTTGCATACCTTCTGTAATTTATGAAGATTTCCATTTACAGCTTGCAGGCTATATCATGCATTAACTCTTTGAACATTTTATTTTGCAAACTTGCTTTATTTAATTCTGGTCTCGAATCTACAATCACTCTGGTTTAATAGGTTACAAAACTAGTGTCTGTAAGGTCTCTAATCATGTCTCCAATGTCTTTTCCATTTTCCTGTCTCATTTCCTTATCCTCAAAACAATAAAACTAGAAAATCAGCAGAAAGCTCAGGAAAAATAAATACTTAGTGAAATAGTTGTAGGCAAGGCTAGCTAATGAGTAGTTTCTTAAAAGACAAATTACTTAATTTAGAACCATTCATTTATTTTGCCATTGATATGCTGTGTAACTCTAACGTTTCTTTGTCCAGAAACAGATCTTTCCCATTCTGTGCTAAAGAATAGATTCATTTCATTCTGTTGCTTTCATGCTAGATTTACCGGTGCTCTTGTATTTGAAAATCTCACCTGTTACCCAGTTCATCAGAAGTAGCAACTTATGCTACTAAAAGCAGATGAATAGTAGGAATACAAGGCAGTCATGTGCAGGCCAAGTTTCTCTTTCTGTATGACAAAAAATGTATTAACTCTTAGAACTGTTCTCCGTGCACTGAAATTGATTTTTACCATATCATCTGGGGCCGTTTCTGCTTAGAAATAGACAGTAATGTTTCTAGGTGTCATGGTTTAAAGAGTGGACAGATATAATTTTATTCCCCCATAAAACAAAATGCTCTCACTGAATTGATGAGAAATACAGAATTACATTAAAAAATATACNTCAGGGCTGCTCTCAGCCATTCACCACCCAGCCTGGATTTGTGCTATGTATAGAGCACAAGAATCCTTATCACCTAATACATATACAGAATACATGAAAACCCCCTTAAACCTTCCTCCAACCCAACTAAACCACAAGCCCCAGTGCTCCTCTTCCCCGACCCCCCACCCCCACCTCCAATTGCCTCTGCCATCATTAAGCCTAAACAGACCAAATCAGTCAGGCCTCTGCAGGCCATAAACAGGCCTATTCTACTCACTCATGTTACCACATAGCGAGCTCCTGCCAAAGAGAGCAGGCAGGAGGGATCAAAGGAGACTGAGTTGACTGTGCTATNCACCCTCATCAACCCAGACCCCCAGGTCCTTTTCCTCAGGGCTGCTTTCAGCCATTCACCACCCAGCCTGGAGTTGTGCTTGGGACTGCAGAAGAGTGAGAGAGGATCTCATGAAGGTCTACAAATATCTCGGGGTAGGTGTCATGTGGATGAGGCCAATCTCTTTTTGGCGGTGCATAGTAATAAGCCAAGGAACAGTGGATACAAAGTGATATATAGAAGGTTTCATCTCAATGTGAGGAGAATCTTCTTTACAGTGAGGGTGATGGAGCACTGGAACAGGCTGCCCAGGGAGGTTGTGGAGTCTCCTTCTCAAGAGACCTTTGAAACCCACTGTGCTGGTTTGAGGCTAATTGTAATATTTTAATGAGAGAAATTAGATCATTGGCTGTGAAAAGAAGATGATAGTGGTGTCTGTATTACTCATAGGTTCTCCTGAGAAATATAAAAACAAGAAACATAGTCAATCTCTGATGCTGCTTGCTGTATTAACTATCTCTGCCTGAACCTGTGCAACCCAAACTAATCATTCTTCTTCTAACTCCTTGTCTAGCAATCTCACTTCTGCATGTAAGCTTTCTGATATAAAGGAGGGGCAGGGAAGAAGGAGGGGAGTTAGTTTGAAGCCCTCCTGAGCACTTCTGCTGTTTGGGAGGGGTTTGAATTTCTGCATTACTTTTAACTTGTACGTAATTTATATAATTGTAAATAGCTGTCTATATTGTGTATGTATGCGTGTAAATTTGTGTTATGCTGTAAAATATAGCTTCATTCCTTAACTTCCAGCTAGCTGAGCTAATCTGGTGAATCGTGGAGGGGGCAATTCCCGAACTACTACACCCACCTGGGTGCATTCCTGTGCAGACTACCCTAGGTGACCCTGCTTTTGGCAGGGAGGTTGGACTCAATCATGTCTGGAGGTTCCTTCCAACCTCTAACATTCTGTGATTGTCTGATATAATTTTAAATGGTATTTTCTTTTCTCAGAGAGAACATATATAACTGCTTGTTTAAATATCAGGGCTCATATTCAATGTAATGTTATCTGTAAAATAGTGTTAAACATGAGGTTTGATCCCAGTGGAAGAATTGGTAAGAATGTCTGAAATTGGGCATATGGATTGTTGCTGTGTTTTGTGGTGTTCTTGTTTTCAGAGTATATTACTGTCTGCATTGGAATACTCTGCTTGATGATTAGCCCAGAGTGCGTAAGTGTACCATATAGTAATTCCCTAGTTGTTGCTGATGAGATGGGGTTACATAGCATTGAATTCTTCCATTAAAAATTATGCTAGCTTTCATGCTGAGAGAGTTGTTTTTCTTGAATCCCAAAAGATTTGCTTTGGGAGGGAGTGCTAGGTAGACTGCCTGGAAGCCGCAGAGGGCTGCCTGCTGCTAGCATTTTGGCAATCCAGCTTCCATCACTAAGGAATTTTTATGGATTGCCTAAACCATTCATCTTCAAGTGAACAGAGCAGAACTTTTTATTTTAGTCCAAGTGTCATATAATGAAAGGTGAGAACCTACTTTTCAATATCCATCTTAATGACAGAACATACTAAATTATAAATCCGTAACTACATAAGAGCATTCTAACATGCTCAGTAGTTGCTATTTATTGTATCATAATATCTTTCATAAATCCAAAACAGACATAACTCTCTGGCTATGAATTTAATTTATATTTCAGTTGAGCATTCAAAAAAATGCAGTAGGTTATTTGCATAATAACCTGACCTTTATTAATTCTTCAATTATTTTATTTTCAATACAATAATTTCATTAATTGTAAAATCTCTACTGCAATTCTAGTTTCATTCATAATTCCTACCTGTTAGAGATACTGTACGTGAAGTCAAAATTCAAGTGTAGAACTGCAGATGTTCTTTCTCAGGAGATATTATCAATTATAACTATTATCAGTAGTTTAAGGATAAATCAAAATATGAATGAACCTGGCAAACCAAGAAAAAATCACACTCCATCATACATGTCTGGAGTGATAAACCTTGTTTTATTTTATTTTTATCATATCACTTCTGCTGTACACATAAGTCTTATTTTGAAAGCAGTCTCAGACTGCTGCTTGCTTCTAGCATAATTCTGCCAGTGTAAGAGATATGATACAAATTTTCCTCCTGCTGGATTTATTTTTCTCCTGAAATATAAACAATTTGCTTACCAGAAGGCACTGTGGATATTGTGACATTGAAAGACCACAATAAATCTTAGTAAGAGCTTCAAATAATTGTATATGTGGATAGGCTTGAGAGTGATTAGTCTGTTCTGTGAAAAAAATTTGTTAGGATCATGTTTTGACGATCTCTAGATATTTCTTTTATCTTTCATTGGGATGTTGTAAGTTTTTTTCCTAGAATTTGGAAGAAATTGTCTGCTATGTATCTTATTTAGGGTTTAAGATACTTTCTGCTAGCACTATGCAAGCATATATATATATACAAGAAAGGGCATTCTTAATGAAGGGCTGACAGGCAAGTTTAAAATGAAAGGTGAGAAATGCTTGCTATAAACAGCTGGTGATTATGAGTAACAGGAAAGTAGTGATGATAACACAGCAACTGTTCAATCCTGAAAGCTAAATATTTTCATCTTCTATTAAGAATTCTCAAAATATTTATCTTGGCTATTGTATATATTTATGTAGTAGTTTGGGGGGGGAAGGCTTCCCTCTATTGTTGGAAAACCCACAGAAAGCTCCCTAACAGAAAGAACCAACTAAAGTTTTCTATCAGAATCTCTTCTATGTCCTTCAGTTCAGCAAAAGGCAGGTCTCAACCCTCCAGAAAAAAATTAAGTGCTTAACAAATGTATATGTTTCTTGGAGTCTTTTATATGTCCAGTAGTGCTTATGGCCAGTGCTGGGGCCAGACTCTTGGCACCGTGCTCATGACAGATCTTTTGTCAGCAAACAGATGTACCCATTTTATTGCTGTTTCATCAGCAAAAGAGCTCACTGGTGCATTTAAGGCATTGTCCGGGCTTCTTGTTTTTTGTCACCAGTCAGAAAATACAGTTTGTGCTACATTTTCTGTTACAGGCCCAGGAAAATATATCTATTACATTTGTTCTCTAGCTGAACTACTAGCTCTTATTAAGATGTAGCAAATATTTCATTGTTACTGTTAAACTTCTGTAACTAATATTTAAAATAAGATGTGTTGTTTTCCTAATTGCTTAAGCTTTAAATGTTTCCTCTAACGTAAAGTGATTGTTTGCTAACATATATTTCCCATTATTGCCAAGTTTAAGGGCCAAGCAGAAAGTATTAGACCTAACTGCTTAAGATTTACATACTTTTAAAAACCTTCAAGATAAATGTAACAAATGTTAACGGTCAGCATATGTTTTTAAACAAATTTGTTGGGCCTGCTTCTGAAAAATTGAACAAAACTAAAGTTATTTTCTATTATGTCAGGGCACCAGATAAAATATCTATTGCTAAGGCTCCAATTTATGTCGTAAATATGAACACATATCCACCTACAGGCATGTGGTTTGTAGCATGCAATTACTGGAATTATTTAGTTAGTTATGGTTTTATATGTTTTGGTATCTCTGACTGTTGTAAAGATCACATTTATAGTTCCCTTTTTAATCTTATTAAAAAAACCCCAAAATTGAAAATTTAAATTCAAAGCAGTTTCTAGAACAAAATTGCTCTCTATAAAAATGCATTGATTGCAATGAATGCCAAGAAGAATAACACTACATATTTATAGGAGACTCAATTGACTTCTGGGGTTTGAGTGCTTTGGTGGGGTTTTGGGGTTTGTTTTATGTTCTGTTTGTTTGTTTGTTTTCAAAATCTGTATTTTTTTTGATCCATACTACTTCCAAGAGCTTTATTTTACTGAAATCCACAGTGAGTCCACTGTGAGTTTCGCTGCAGTAAGGACTCTGAACTGAACTCACTGAGATCAGTGATGCTTTAAGAGATTTGAGACTCTGTTAGAAACATCTATGTAAGCTACAACAGATGGATATTCTTTCTTACAAAGAAATATAAATACATGTTGTAAGATTTTAAGTTAAGTGAGCTCTTGCAATTCGTATTCCGTGATAAAGCCCTGTATGTTAGTGTTTTTGTCATATTAACTGTTTATAAATATGAACTTACAGTTAGTTTTAGGAGATGGAGCCCAGAATTTGCTCTTTGAATCTAGATCCCAATTTGCAACATCAAAGGCAAATTTTGTAAGTTGTAAGGATTTAATGAGAGTGGGGAGTGGATCATGGCAGTACTTTCATTAATTTTTCAGAGACATTGAAGCTTAATTATCTTATATATTGAAAATGCTGTTGTGTAAAACCACTTACTGCTTATAAGACCAGCAATGGCTTTTTTTTTTTCCTCCACTTTCATTTAATTTTGCAAACTATTTCTGTTTTTTTCCTAAGATGCCCATCATGTCTTTCCACTTCTCAGCTGGGAATCTCTTCTGATGTGGAACGTATGTTTGGAAGCTTGTTAAAGATGCTTTTGGCAGCTTGTACTGCCTTCCTCTTGAGTCTGTTTAGATGGGGAAACTTTCCAGTATTTTTATGCTAGTTTACTGTTCTCTTATCCAGATTAGTCTGCTGAAATGTAACCTAGCGTTCCCTGGAAGTTCTCTACTATTTCAAATCTTTTTGGCTTTCTGATTCACTAGCTGTGTTTTGGCAGCCTAAAAATGCTATTGGATCCTTCAGACTAACTCCTTAAAGATGTTTTTGTTTTTTCTGGGACTGTTTCTTCAGTTCTTGATATTTTATAGGTAAAATATGCTTCTGAAAGTTTCCGCGTATTTGAAGGGTGATTGAATTTCTTTATATATTGACTGTCAGGTTTGGCAAATGCATCTCTGAAACTTCTTCCATATTGCCGTTATGAGCACCAGTCACAAGAGACTACAGTGCCTTTTAACAGAGCATGTTATGGATGCATATGGATAATACAAAAGATTAGAAGCCTTCCTATTATCTTAATCTTCAGGTATTTCTGTGCAGATACTGCTAGTTCTGCTAAATAATACAATAGTCTAGAGTTCTGTTTCACTTTTGAGTATCTAAAGAAGTCCTTTTTCACATCCTGTTCCTTACAGAAGCAGATGCTGTCTTTAGAGACTAGTCTCAGTGCATTAGAATATAAAACTAAACTGGAAATTATTGGGAATATCACACAAGCCCAAACTTTGTCCTGATGCTTGCAATACATTTAATGGGATTAAGTCAAATACAAATGTTGCAGGCCAGTTTTGTGCTTACATTTTTTCCATTGGAGCTCTGGCTTTTTTCACTTCAGTGAGAATGAGTTCTCAAGTTTTGGATACTTTTGCTGAAAAAGATCAAACGTTGTACAGTACACTTGCCTCTCATATACCGTCTCTTTGTCTCTTACAGTTTTATCTCAGAGTATCTATTTAGTAACGGTACCTTTTTGTTCATTTTCAGCCACTGTTGTAAGATCAGTAACATAAATTAAAAGATGAATGTTATGTTACCAGGGAGTATGTAACATTGTGCTGGTTTGAGGCTAATTGGAATATTTTAATAGAGAAAATTATATTATCGGCTGTGAAAGGAAAACAATGGTGATGTCTACTTCACTCATAGGGTTGCTGAGATGGATAAAAATAAGTACTCAAAACATAGATAAGCCACTCGGGCTAGTCATCTCTCGGGCTGTTAGCAGCTTTTGGCTTTTTCCTTCTCTCTGCTGAGTAACCTCACTAACCACTTTTCTTCTAATCCCCCCTGGCCGATCCTCCAAATTCACCTCCAAATTCAAGGCAAACCTTGAGGTAAGGTATAGGGGTGGGGAGAAGGTGGAAGGGTGGTTGGGAGCCCCTCCTGAGGTCTCTGATTTCTGGGAGGGGTGTTGTGTTTCTGTATTATCTTTAACTTATATGTTTCTGTAAATATTCCTGCCTATAGTGTATATATCTGCTTGTATATTGTGCTAAGCTGTAAATAGAGCTTCATTCCTTAACTTTCAGCCTACTGAGTTCTAGTCTGGGTCATTTTGCCAAGTGTGGGGGGGACAGGGAACTCCCAAACCGTCATTAGGATAATTTGAGAAAATCGGGGCCATTACTGACTTCTATGTGAAAGAGTAAACAGATTTTTAGAGGTAACCTATACAGTTAGAGCTCAGGTGATTTTCTGTGGTGTCACGCAGTAAGTTTGGTAACTTTTACTTCTAGATCAGGTAAAAGCTCTTACTAATTTTCATTGCAAAGCCGGCCTTACAAATCTATGCCTGAGATATTCTTTAACCATCTACCAAGCTGTAATGGAGGTGCAATTAATTAATGCAAGATGATTTTTAAAGATTAATATTGTATATTAATATTCAATATTCAGAACTCTCGCCACCCCCATCAATAATTTTAATAATAATTGGTTCTTTGCATCTGTCATGGAAACTTTATACAGGTAATAACAGGATCTAGAAATAACTAGTAATAATATATAACATTAATTGAACTGAATTGAACTGTAAGAGAAGGTTCCTGTGGTCAATACACTGCTTGCGGTCAATATCCTGCTTGCTCACTAGATGGACTCAAGGAGCTCTTTTCTGTTATGGCAGAAGGCAATGGTGAAGTACAAGAGGCTTTAAGTATTTACTCACAAAATATTATTTCCTGACTCACAGGGCTAGCTACAGCTTCAGACAGTACCCAAATGCTTTCAGGGAATTCTATTACTGTCTTGTCATCTGCTAAGACTTCTGATTCTTCCCAGGCTTCAGGGTGCTGGGGAAAGGAGGCAGACAGTCTCTGACCTGGTCCTGATCTCTCTGGATGATCTGTGTATCGCCAGGACTTCCTGTCTTGGCAGGAGGCTTTCAGGTGTGGGCAGGATGTCTTGTGATGTGCAGTCTTGGCACAGATGTCACACTGGCTATGCAGGCCGATCGTGTGGAGGCATTTAGAGCCTGTTCCTGGTAAACTCAAAGCAGGCAGTTTCCAGGCAGTTCAGGATACAATAAGGCGGTAACAAGCAGCAAGCACAGATACAATGTCAGAGCACAGATACAACAGCAGAGCATGTTGTGTCACCTGTTCATCTCCTTTTATCGATACAGGCTGAGACAAATGGGCCTTTGGACACAGAATAGCCAGTCAGAATGGCAGTTAGCCAAGCTTGACCATATTAGGTGAAGCCATAGGCTTGCTTTACTGTTTTTAGGGCAGAACACAGGCCTTTCACAAGGCAGGCACAAGCTGAGTGTGTGTACCTTGTTTACCACAGGATGCAAATGGCCAGGGTCCTTAGACTCAGTGGCTCCAGGTTCTTTGTCCTCTTTCCTGCAGTTGCTTCTCCCCAAAACAGAGGGAAGGAGAGGAGAAAAGCATGTCTGGACAAGCCAGGACACGTATAAGCCTATTTTGTCCTGCTTAGGCCTACCACAACACAAGCTACACTGAAAACAGTCTTCATTCTTTTTATTACTAGAGGCAGCAAGTAGGAGCTAGTCTAAGACTTTCATAAGGCAAATCTTTCATGTTTGAAATGGGTTTAAACTGGCAGAGGGAAGATTTAGACTAGATGTCAGGAGGAAGTTCTTTCCAGTGAGGGTGGTGAGGCACTGGAACAGGTTGCCCAGGGTGGTTGTGGATGCTCCCTCTCTGGAGGTCTTCAAGGCCAGATTGGATGAGGCCTTGAGTAACCTGTACTAGTGGGAGGGGTCCCTGCTTATGGCAGGGGGTTGGAACTAGATGATCCTTGAGGTCCCTTCCACCCTTACCATTCTATGATCATCTCCTGGCCCTTGAAGTGCTGCAAGCTCTTCATGTTGCTAAACTTGCTGATACTATTTTACTTTTCTAATGTTTCTTTTAAATATGTAATTTTGTCAAATAATATGGTCATCTCTAATACTATATTCTGAAGTTCAATTCTGAGCAAAACTAATAAAAAAGTAATCTGAAAATCTGCCACTGTTAATATTGGATGCCACGTTTGAAACCTTCTGCAATTTATTTTATCATTACAATGTAACTATTGCTTTCTGGTGCCATTTTAAGCTTTCTCTTATCTAGGGAGAAACTTCTAAGAAAATCCATTCACCATGCTGGAAATAGCACTGAACTTTACCAAAAATCTGGAGAGATTACCTTTAAAAAATATAGTATATATTTACACACTTGTTCAACTTTTCCTTATTCCTTAAGAGAAATCAAACCACCTTCTTCATGTTTATGTCTCAATACAGATACTACAAAGATAGAAAGTCTGGTTTATCAAATCAGTAGTTCAAGAATATTTAATCCTTGACTTTAAAATTTTTCACTTACGGAAGTGAGATTGATATCTCGGCATGCTTTAGGGTGTGCCTAGATATGATTCATGCTCTGCTTAAAGGATTTTTTTAATGAAAAGATGGAGCATTTCAACTGTAATCCTGTGTCTTTGTTTATACTTTTTAATATCGTGTTTTGCTTATGTGTTCAGGCTTGGTTTTTTTCTTTAGCATTTATGAGGATCCAATGATCATAGAATCATAGAGTGTTAGTAGTTGGAAGGGACATCCAGAGATCAGTGAGTTCAACCCCCACCCCCGACAAAGCAGGATCATCTAGGGCAGGTCACACAGGAATGCATCCAGGTGGGTTTTGAAAGTCTCCAGAGAAGAAGACTCCACAACTTACCTGGTGTGATGGTTTGGGAGTTGCCCGCCCCCCCACACTTTGTAAAATGACCCAGACTAGACTCAACCAGCTGGAAGTTAAGGAATGAAGCTCTATTTACAGCTTAGCACAATACACAAGCAGATATATACACTATATACAGGAATATTTACAGAAATATACAAGGTAAAGGTAATACAGAAACACAACACCCCTCCCAGAAATCAGAGTCCCCAGGAGGGGCTCCCAACCACCCTTCCACCTTCTTTCCACTCCTCTACCTTATCATAGGGTCTGCTTTACATGCAAGGTGAGTTAGGAGGATCGGCAAGGGGAGTTAGAAGCAGAGTAATTAGTTGGGTTACACAGCAGAAGCCCAGAAGACACACCAGCTCCCAGAGAAAGAGAAAGACTCTCTGTGTTATCTATGTTTGAGTCCTTGTTTTTATTCATCTCAGCAAGCCTGTGACTGAGGTAGACATCACCATTGTTTGCTTTTCACAGCCTATAATCTACTTTTTTAAATTAAAATATTCCAATTAGCTTCAAACCAGCAAAGGTGTAAAATCCCAATAGAGACAGGTATTTGATAACTTGTGGGTCAGTTAATTTTCTTGTTACTTGGTTTTTAGCTGAGATTTAATATTTCTTCCACTTTTTATTTGCCATGATAATTCTATATGCATGCACAGCCAATTCCCTTCTGGACTCTGAAAGTTCATGTGCATATTTAAAATTAAAAGTGTTTTGACATTTCTATATCTAAATTTTTTCCATGCTGATTTTTCTGGGCACAACAACTTTGATCCCATCAAGGCCTGATGCTCAAAACATTTATCTGACTTAAAGAGGATAGCACACAGTATCTTCCACTCTTCTGAGGGCTCTAGAGTTTGAGGGCATGGCCTATAAAGCCAGAAAGCCAATTGAAAAAAGGACAAGCATTTAGAGTGTGACATGAGATCCATTGTATCATTGTACGGCCAAGCAAGATTTCTTATCAGGTCTTCCAGAAACCACTAATACTACTTGAGTCCTTGAGGAAATACATATAAGCATGTGTGTTGGAGTATTTCAATGACAGAAGTTAGACCATTGGTTTTAAAAAGAAAATAATGATAAAGTCTATATTGTTCATTGGTTGGCTAAAAAGGGATAAAAAGCCAAAGTGTAACTAATTGTGCCCTCTTTGCTTCAGAGTGCTTGCTCCCTTCACTTCTCCTTTGCTCTGCTCTAATATCTTCCACTGACCTTGGCTAACAGTTAACACATAAGCCTTGCTGGTTGGTTGTTTTCTATCTGGGGGAGAGAGAAAGAAGGTGGCATTGGCCCCTTCTGGGCTTCTTTGCTAGTTTGGGAAGGAATTTGGACTTCTGTATTATTTCTCAATTGCATACAGTTGTAAATATGTGTAAATATATTGTGCATATATACTCGTAAACTTAGCTTTGCTGTAAATAAAGCTTCGTCTTACTTCCCAAGCCATCTGAGATGGTCTGGTAAATTTTTGAACTGGGGTTGGGGGGGAAGGTTCCTCAACCCATTACAGCATGTTTTTATTTCCCTGTGATGTCAGTTGGTCTGAATCATATATTGAATGCTCATTTCATGCTTTGATACTTTGTGCATTTATCCTTTTTGTTTTAAGAGGTAAAGATGCCTAACTTCCCTCATGAATATTGCTAGTCGCTCTCATGTTTTCTTCTTAGGTATGTCTTTGAGTTAATTTAAGGTTAAATGAATCTGGATATCAAGGCCTTTTTCACAGGAAAAAAAAAAAAAAAAAAAAAGAAGAAAAACTTTTANAAAAAAAAAAAAAAAAAAAAAAAAAAGCCCTGATAGGCATTTCTGAACTCTCTGAATACCTTCAGAATTGATCTCTGATAAGACTATATATTGGAATGTGCCAATTTTCATATATATATATATATGAATATATATATATGTGTGTGTGTATATATATATATGTGTGTGTGTGTATGGAATATATATATAAAAATATATTCCATCATCAGTAAGTTTGCAGAAGACATCAAGTTAGGAGCATCTGTTGGAGGGTAGGAGGGCCCTGTAGAGGGACTTTGATAGGCTGGATGGGTGGCCAAAGGCCAAAGGCCAATGGGATGAGATTTAACAAGGCTAAGTGCAGGGTTCTACACTCTGGCCACAACAACCTCAAGCAGCACTACAGGCTGGGGACAGAGTGACTGGAGAGCAGCCAGGCAGAAAGGGACCTGGGGTGCTGGTAGACAGTAGCTGAACATGAGCCAGCAGTGTGCCCAGGTGGCCAGGAGAGCCAATGGCATCCTGGCCTTGATCAGGAACAGTGTGGCCAGTAGGACAAGGGAAGTTTTTCTTCCTCTGTACTCAGCGCTGGTCTGACCGCATCTGGAATCCTGTGTCCGGTTTTGTGCCCCTCAGTTCAAGAGAGATGTTGAGGTACTGGAACATGTCCAGAGATTGATTCTATGATTCTATGATTCTATTTGATTTTGATAAAAAATGTTTAGATATACTTCATTGAGACTGAAATTTAAGTGGGGATTAATATATCCACTTATATCCAGATAATTATTATGCGGCATTATGGAAACAATGAGAAGAATGACTCAGAGCTTATAGTACCAGCCTTAAAAAGGAAATTTGACCATAATTTGTATTACAAAGTATGTAGGGTTTTTTTCCCAGTCTCATTTAAGTACATACTATAAATAAATATATTTTAATCTATGACTGTCAGGCACTGAATGAATAGAGCTTTTTTCAAATAAAGAATGTTGCTACAATTTCCATGCATCTGTTGCCCAAGTTTGACTCCTGCATTGTACTCTGTATAGAGCTACAACTTTAAACTGTTTTAAACTGAACCTGATGTATAAAAAGTAGCTGATTGCATGTTAAATAGAAGTGGGTTTTGCACATATGTCATGGCAGTTTTCTTCTTTTTGCACATATTTCTGAAATTCTTTGGCCTTAGAAACGTCAGTCGGTTTGGACCTGCCTCCTTAAACACTGCTAGAAGTGTAATCTATTACAAGAGGAAGGAATAAATTGAAGGATACCAACTATGAAAGGATATACATTTCTGTATTCCTATGAGCAAACTTGTTACCAGTAGTTTTTAATATTTAATTGCTGAACTTATATTTACATGGTCTCATATTTTCCCTCTCACTCTGTTTTTGGGCTTTTAAAATTCAAATCTATTTGAATCTGTTTGGTGAAATGCATAAGGGACCATTTTAAATTCAAATCTATTTGAATCCATTTGGTGAAATACATAAGGGACCATGTGCTGTTTAGAAATAGCAAATGTGTTTCCAAATGCTATTTTTTGTCTTTCTTGTGAAAATACAGTTTCCTGTGGCTGCCAGGAAACTGTAATAGGAGTAGACAATGTCAGCAATTGATACTACAATGGTTTTGAAGCCTCACACTTGACCATCTAAACTGTGGAAGGAGAAAAACTATTTGGAAAGGATAAAAAGGGAAGGTCAGGGATGGATTAGAGTAATTTTTGATAAATAGGGTGGAAAAGGGCAAAGAGATGTGTGGCTTAGGATGTATTCTTGGTGAAGCTAGGAATGAGATCAAGAGACAGTAGGTTGGAAACAAGCAAGATTCGAGTTACTAGGGAATAAAAAGTGAACCCAAGAGAGTTATTGAATGGAAAATGGTCAGAAAGAAAAAACAGTAATATGTTTTGAAATGACCTGTACAGTAAAACAAAGCCAGTAGCTGGGAAGCAACTGCTTATCTCCCTTAATTTAGCTGTTGCCTCCCAAAAGGAAGTGAAGGCTTAAAGACAAGAGTTTGGGCTGGGCTATGTTTTAAATTTAATGGAGTTTCACTAAATTAAGGGAATTGTAGGAAAAAGAGTTACAATTTTAACATGCTATATATCTAATTGTGATCCCTTGGGCAATTTTTTTTTAATCTGTTAAGGGTGAAGACGTTGGTCTGGAGCCAAAGCAACCAGAGTAATCATAGAATCATAGAATGGTAAGGTTGGAAGGGACCTCAAGGATCATCTAGTTCCAACCCCCTGCCATAGGCAGGGACACCTCCCACTAGTACAGGTTACTCAAGGCCTCGTCCAGCCAGGCCTTGAACGCCTCCAGGGAGGGAGCAACCACAACCTCCCTGGGCAACCTGTGCCAGTGCCTCACCACCCTCACTGGAAAGAACTTCCTCCTAACATCCAGTCTAAATCTTCCCTCTGCCAGTTTAAACCCATTGCCCCTTGTCTTGTCATTGCAAGACCTTGTAAATAGTCCCTCCCCAACCTTCCTGTAGGACCCCTTCAGATACTGGAAGGCCACTACAAGGTCTTCTCAAAGCCTTCTCTTCTCCAGGCTGAAGATCCCCAACTCTCTCAGTCTGTCTTCATAGGAGAGCTGCTCCAGCCCTCTGATCATCTTCGTGGTCCTCCTCTGGACCCATAATAGTAGATTACTTCTTCCTTTATAGATATTTTTAATTGTTTGGTTTAGAAAATTTCTGTGGGTGCAGTCAAAGACTTAACTTTGTCATAATAGAGGCTATGCAGGCCAAGGTCTGGTGAAACACCTGTTTAAGTCCAACAAAATAAAATTCAGTCATTGACAGCTTTCTCATGTCATCTGAGTATGAGGTATTTGATGCTTTCCTGTTACAGCAGCCCATAAGATTTTCATTTTCTACCTGCTACTGAATGAAACATAAACAGGGTCAATGCCAAATATAACAGTGACCGTATGATACCAGGTTCCAGTCAATCTTCTCTTTGCAGACTTAATTCTTAAGTTACTTTTTGCAGTGCATTCATATGCCAGGCAGTACAGAGAGAAGAGAGGAAAATAGCAAAATACCAAAAATGGAATAACAATCAGGTCATGGACGAAGTAGTCAGTGTGTTTGTTTGGAACCTGTTTGATAGTATTTTTCCTGACAAATGTGAAATTGAATTTATTACTACTGGCCTGTAATACTCTGAATAGTCTAATATATAAAATTGGTGTGCAGTCCTGTGGCTAAATTGCTTTTTTTTTGTGGCTGGGTGGAATGCCCATCTTGGTTGGATTGCAAAATGTCATAAGGTTTTTTTTACCCATGCACTTCTGCCAAGTGTGTTCAGGAAGTGGCTTTGGCAGTTGTAATGAAGTAAAATGTGGATTTTAGGAAAGAAAGTATAAGGAGGGATGTTAAGGGGTAGAGGAAAGATCACCCCTGGCTGTCACTGAGAAAAGGTTTGTTCAAATTGTCAAACTCCTTTTTTTCTACATGCAGACACAACATCATATTGATTTTTTTTTTCAGATTGATAGTTTTGTTACAGAACAGCAATAATATTAAAAAATCTATTGAGCCTAACTGTACACTAATTACTGAAACAATTTTCTTTACTATGGTCCATTTTGCAACGGTCCATTTTATGTCTGGAAAAAAGGAGATAGCATTTACTGTTGACTGGCAAGGCAGCCATAGATTAGTTCATGTAAAAGTGAGTTTGTTGTATGACCACACAGGTTAGAAACATGCTTTATTTTTTTCTTACTCTCTTATGGTTGCTAATCTGAGTATTTCAATAACACTGCCTGCAACGTTCCTCACAGTGCTAGACAGCTACCTATAATATCAGCACAACTTTCATCTTCCTGTTTCTTTAATCTTAGGGTCAAATCACAGGTCATGTTCAGATGCTTGAAAAGCAGTAGTTCAAAAACTGCTTTGTACTGAATGGATTATTAAGGGGTTATTGCAAATCAGGGGCCATTTCAGAACTGCTAATAGGGAAAACAGAACACTGGTAAATGTAGTACCAATGAGTTGTACTATGATGCATTTGACGGGAGTCTTGAAAAAAACATTATCATTTTCTTATAAATATTGATAAATACTTAAAAGAAATCTTAATGTCAGAAAAAAATGCCATAAAGTTCACAGGTAATTGATTTACTTGGATATTAATAGAATGACAATACATGGAACAGTGTCATTTTTGGTTCATGAAGAGACAAGAAAAAAATACTTTGTAAGGAGTTCAGTGCAATACTTAAGGCATGACTAAAGAGAAGGAAATATTTTGTATGCATTTCCCAGATGGCAAAGACTGTGCTTGCAATGTCATAAATGCTTTTGATAATGTTGTTCTCCACATAGTCTTTTTTTTTGTTTGTTTGTTTGATTTGGTTTGGTTTGTAATGTTCAGTTTTCTGTTGCATATGAACAGAAATTTCAGACAGATTATTTGTTTGCAGCAGTGCCCACTCACTACTTGTTATTACTAAAGAAATGACAGTGAGGGTGGTGAGGCACTGGCACAGGTTGTCCAGGGAGGTTGTGGATGCTCCCTCCCTGGAGATGTTCAAGGCCAGGTTGGACGAGGCCTTGAGTGACCTGTACTAGTGGGAGGTGTCCCTGCCTATGGCAGGGGCTTGGAACTAGATGATCCTTGAAGTCCCTTCCAACCTTACCATTCTATGATTCTATGCCCTACATGAATTTATTAAATCATGTACACCCCTACATAATTCTGTACTCTATTTTTATTACATCCTATATAATTAATTCTATTCTTATTGTTATTTATAGAGAGAAAAAAAATGAGAAGTGTGCGAAAGAAAAGGGTAATAATCTTGTAGAGCTATATTGTCCTATGTTTCTGAGTCATCTAGCAAGCAGATATACTTTGTTTAATATGTATTAGAAAAAAAGAAAATGTGCAGTCAATTCTTTCTCCTTTTCATTTTGCCTTGAGTGACTTGTACTATAGGCAGGGGGTTGCAACTAGATGATCCTTGAGGTCCCTTCCAACCTTACCATTCTATGATTCTATGATTCTATGATTTTAGTAAGAATATTTCCTACATAATGTATCCACTTCTGCTAATATTTACCTTTGTATGTTTCTTATTTTTAGCTGGATACTTGTGATCAAATATATTGTCTGAGGTTGTTAGTTGGTTTGGAATCATAGTTTTGTTGTTTGTTATGTATTTCCTTCATGTTCATGATTGTATGTGTGCTTCTACTGCTGTGTGGATTTAAAGCATGAAGAAAACAATTCAGCCTTCCATTGTATTATAGAGGCAACACATTGCATTGAATAAGATGCCAGACTGAGATGCAGGGCATTTGTTTTTTATTTCAAGTCTTTATTATTTACTAAGTTTGTGAACTTATACAAGTGACCTCATCTCTCTGAACTGGTTTTCTCAGCTGTAAAATAAATTTGAGTGGTTTGTAATTCTTGAGCACTTTGAGGTTTCATGTACAAAAGCCACCTATAAGCGCAAAATCTTGGTTTTCTAACATTGAGGAGCAGATGAAATGATTTGTGAAAGACACTGAATTAGAAGCAGAAGCCAATATAAAACTTTAGAGGTCTTGACTCTTCATTTAGCATATCTGTTGCAGCACAGTTCTTGAAATTATGTCTATTGATGGCTAATTTATTTTGAAAGCTTTGTTGGAAATATGTTGGCTACTTAAAATTCTATGCAAGCATGGGTAAACATTTCTATTTATAGTATGTTCGATATTTATTGCAAACTCCAAGTGGAAGCTGCCTACCAATATATTTCATTCAATGCTGTCTCTACTCCCTCAGTAAATAAAGCAGGGTAAAGCACTCAGAGTGAGCTGGGAAAGTTCAGAGTATTAAAATATTTTTTTTATTATTAATCCTTTTTTCTACAATACCTCCCCACTTTGACCACTTCTATTAATGCCATTTACATTCAGTTTTAGCTCGGGGGAGAAATAATTCTAAATATTTCAGAAATTTCCTTTAATCTTGAAGTGTTCAGGGAGATAACAACATCAGTTTGACTAATGGCCAGTGTTTGGGAACAGGAGAACATCTCAGTTTTGTATCAGGAATGTTAAAACAACTTTGTACAAGAGAATACTAGAAGAAAAAGTCCAAAGTTCCAGACAGACATCCTTTTGGTTTTCAACAGGTTTATTTAATTAACTAAAGCCTAACACAAGAGCTCATGGCTCTAAGATACAGCACATTTAATACTGAAGTAAGCATGTATGACAAGGAATTTCCATAATATATTGTCCTATTTTGATCTTAAGGGAGAAAAAAAAGCAGTCTAAAGCCATCAGATAAACGTAGTTTACTTGGCATTCAGGAAGAATTGCACTATTTTTCTAGAGATAATCATTTATTTCAACAGATTTCCGAGGGGCAAACCCACTCTTAATTCTTTGTCTTGCCATAAGCAGATTTAGTGCTACAGAGGTTACTGGTGCAAAAAATTATCTTTTGATCTTTTGCTGCGTATGAATCAAAAGTTCAGTTGGTTACAAATTTTTGGTTTAAAAGGAATTGAAAATAGCAGCTTTTCAGAGTGGGAATTATGCCAATACCAAATGGAATTTCACTCAAATACTTTATGTGACGAGATTTATTTTAAGTCAAGTTCCTTAATATAGCTACTGAGACCACTGAATTTGCAGCAGAAAAACTCTGTTACATGGTGAAGCAGAGACAACAGGGGACTGTTAACTTTGCGAGGAGACAGTTTTACCATTAATATCACTGCAAGAGGAATGTTGTCAGTTTTGATCAAACAAAGAGTTTTCAAATCACAGGAGCAAGAACTCATCTTCTAGATAATTTTTCCTATTACCAGTGCTGAGGATGGCAAAGAAAAGTGAAGTAATGCGGTGTAGATATCCATCTAATAGTAAATGACCTGCAACCACAACAATCTTTTTGTAGGCTTACGGAATTTGAAATGTAATATGTATTTCTATAGATAGTCATCCTTCAGTAAAACAAAGAAGTGCTCAAGAAATTGCTAAATGTGCACTGATAAGCTTTTGGAAGGCAAGTATTCCGTGAATTATTATAAACAAATAGATGTTGCCAAATCATAGGGGTTTTTTAACACTACAGCATCAAATTCATAGAATCATAGAATCAACCAGGTTGAATTGGAAGAGACCTCCAAGATCATCCAGTCCAACCTTTCACCCAGCCCTAGCCAATCAACTGGACCATGGCACTAAGTGCCCCATCCAGTCTTTTCTTGAACACCTCCAGGGACAGTGACTCCACCACCTCCCTGGGCAGCCCATTCCAATGCCAATCACTCTCTCCGTCAAGAACTTCCTCCTAATATCCAGCCTAGACCTCCCCCGGCACAACTTGAGGCTGTGTCCCCTCAGTCTGTTGCCGATTGCCTGGGAGCAGAGAGCAACCCCACCTGGCTACAACCTCCCTTCAGGTAGTTGTAAACAGCAATGAGGTTACCCCTGAGCCTCCTCTTTTCTAGGCTGCACACCCCCAGCTCCCTCAGCCTCTCCTCACAGGGCTGTGCTCCAGGCCCCTCACCAGCTTTGTTGCCCTTCTCTGGACACATTCCAGTACCTCTACATCTCTCTGAATTGAGGGGCCCAGAACTGGACACAGTAGACTGTTGGGCAGGCGATAAGTGATATGTTCACAATAAATGTATGTGTCACCATGCCCAGCTCACTCAGTCACTCCTCCTAAGATTTATTCTCCAGACCGTTCCCCAGTTTCATTGCTCTCCTCTGGACCCACTCCAGCACCTTCATCCAAAACTGAGCACAATACTAGAGGTGTCCCCCACCTCATTCAGCAGAGGGGCTATCTTTTCCCTAGCTTTCCTTACAAAAGCCTTTCTTGTTGTCTTTGACATTAAAGCATTCTTTCTATGTTGCACTTTATGTAACCCAATACAAGAATGGAACAGTTAAACATCAATATAAAATCAGTACATACATGTTTAATATAAAGCTCACATAAAATCAATGTGAGTATACAGTGCTACTGGACAACAACCAGTGACTTCAGTCTTGGCAGGCAAAAGAATGTTTATAAAAACAAAAGGGAGATACCTCATTGGTTGCTTCACCCTGCAAAATAAAATTACTGGGAGTGGAAATGATATATTACTTTCTTTTTAACAGTTTTCAGCAATGTTGCAAAAGGTCTTGATATAGCTGCGTTTTGATATCCAAAAGATTTGATCAGCTGTTCATGTATTTGTTTTGGACTGTTGCTACTTGAAATCTTTTCCATTTTGATTAGTTTACCATTGTTTCCATAGAGCCAGGAATTCTCTTGTTGCAAACGACGACTGCTAATGGCTATAACTCAAACCCATGTGAACTTAAGTAAACTTTCCATGGTATTTTAAGAATGTTCAAGTTAAAATTTGCCTTTCTGCTGGAGAAATATGTTTTTGAAAGGTTTTATTCTTGGAATACTGAAAGTAAATAATATTAATGTCTTGCATAATTTTGCACTTAAATGTGTAATGTGTATGCTGTTTGTCATTATCGTTAGCATAATTAATTTGATTCCTGATCTGTTTGTTCTGCTTTAATGTGTCATAGGATTTTGGTAAAACTAACTTAAATATAGCTGTAATTCGCATTCTTAATAAAACATTTTGAATGCTGCTATTAAAAATTTTTTTAAAATGTTGCAAATTATAGCTTTATTTAAATCTCAGTCTTCTAGATGGTTAGTGCTGAAGCAGATGGCAAGTACTGTTAGATTTTTGTTTGTCAAAGTTCATTTTTAAAAAAGAATTTATAGGGCATTCAGAGTCTTTACAGTATACAAAAAAATCATGTTTCAATCCTTCAAGATTTTTTTTGGTTGGTTGGCTTTTTTTGGTTTTTTTTTAATTCAAAATAAAATAGATAAAAGGGTTTTAAAAACAAGTTAAAACCCTTTAACAACAGAAGAAAGTGAAAAATTAGGGAAGAAGTTATCTAATTTATTTTTATGTGTAAGTCTAGGTCCTATTGTTATCTCCTTCTTCTATACTTTGACTTCTATTTCAAAACCTTTTAGTTAAAATGGGAAATATGTCTTACAGAAACTACTCTCTTTCTACATGAACTACCAACTGCTTAGGTTTACTAAAATGTGCCCTTTGTGTGACACCAGAGACACAATATGCTTTAATCCATAAAGAATTCAACAATTTATGGACAAGGTAGATGTTTAAGAACATGTAGGCACCTGAGTAGTGTTACAGATTCTCTAAACCTGTTCTGCTGTATGTGCACATAACTCACATTGCTCAACTTTTGGAGCTCATAACTTGCTTAGAAATCCTCAGTTCTGAGGACTCTGAGTTTAAAATCCTGAAGGCTCATTTTTGTGTGTATATTTAGAGTACAGTTAATATACATTTACTGCTTTGATGTCCATTATTCAAAACATCAGTAATGATACAAGAAAGAGGGAATGCTGTCTGAGGCAAACTTTATTATTGGAGGCAAACTCTGATAAAGCTTCAAGAGAGCAGGGATAAAAGTTCACTCTTTTACAAAGAAGTTTCACTTCACCGCAATACAGGAGAGATGTGGAGGTGCTGAAGCGGGTCCAGAGGAGGCCAACGAAGCTGGGGAAGGACCTGGAGAATAAATCTTATAAGGAGCAGCTGAGGGAGCTGGGGATGGTTAGTGTGAACCACAGGAGACTCGTTGCTGTCTACAACTTCCTGAAGGCACATTGTAGAGAGGCTGCTGCTGGTCTCTTCTCACAGGTAATTGGAGACAGGACAAGGGGGAATGGCCTCAAGCTGAGACTGGGAAGGTTTAGATTGGACATTAGGAAAAACGTTTTTCATGGAGAGAGTGGTCAGGCATTGGAATGAGCTGCCCCAGGGAGGTGGTCGGGTCGCCCACCCTGGATGCGTTAAGGGTCGTTTGGATGTGGTGCTTAGGGCTGGAGCAGCTCTGCTATAAGAATAGGCTATGAGATCTGGGGCTCTTCAGCCTGAAGAAGAGAAGGCTTCGAGGACACCTTATAGTAACCTCCCAGTGTCTGAAGGGGGCCTACAGGAAGGCTGAGGAGGGACTATTTACAAGGTCTTGCAATGACAGGACAAGCGGCAATGGGTTTAAACTGGCAGAGGGGAGAATTAAACTGGATGTTAGGAGGAAGTTCTTTCCAGTGAGGGTGGTGAGGCACTGGAACAGGTTGCCCAGGGAGGTTGTGGCTGCTCCCTCCCTGGAGGTGTTCAAGGCCAGGTTGGACAAGGCCTTGAGTGACCTGTACTAGTGGGAGGTGTCCCTGCCTATGGCAGGGGGTTGGAACTAGATGATTCTTGAGGTCCCTTACAACCTTACTGTTCTATGATTCTATGATATGGTTGAAGGTGAATCTTGTAGAGTAGGGTTATAGTTTGAAATTGGTGATCCTGAGGGGCTTTTCCAACCTAAATGTTCCTGTGATTCTGTGATTCTGCAATTTTCTAATTATTAATTTTCAGTTGCCAAAGTGAATAAGCAACAGAATCTTTAAATGTAAGTAGATAGCAAACTAGTTAAAAACCAGTTAATATAGGCAGTGGACTGGTGAGAAGAGATAGCTTGCCATGGAGTGTATCTCATGGTTTCTTCTGTCAACTCTACCTCAGCAAACCCCATTCTTTTAGTGCTGAGTTTCTGCTGAAAAAGAAAACAAACAAACAAATAATGAAGACTAATTTCTCATGAAGCAGTCCCTGCATTCATGTTGTCTATAACCTGAAATATAACCTCAAGCTATCTTAATATACAATAGATGTACCACTGCAGACCCTTTTTTCTTCTTATCTACCTAAGATATAGTGCATACAGATTTCTACTCCAGAAAACTTCAGTATCTTTAATAAAAAATAAAGCTAAAATATTATATTAAAAGTACAGTTAAGTTTCCAAAACCAAATTGATGTTTATAACAAGTCATTTTTCCTCTGCTAAACTACTCTGAAAATGAAATATGCCTCTTCTGTGGTTTATGTTGTTACTGGCAAGATTGATGTTGGAGACAATTCTTCACACACCAAAAATACATGCAGATCTCTACAGATGTCCCTGACAAAAAAAACTTCACTCACATTTGGTCCAAGCTGTCATGACTCCATTGATGTAAGTTGTCATTTGCTGGAGCTCTTAAAATATCCTTATCCCCCTACAGTAATTTCTTTTTCTAAAATTAAGAAAGATATATGGAAAAGGAGAACTTAAATACTGTATATGTCCCTCAAAACAACACAGAACATGCCAATGAGTCAAACTTTGTTGAGAGTATTCAATCCATTTTTAAACATGGTCTAGCTGAAAAAGACAGGTAAGTGTTTGAAAATAAAAACTCTTTTTCAGGTCTAAACCAGAAGTGGCAAATGTTGCTACTGCAACATAGCAAATACATGAAGGATGTCAAACTAAATTTAATTTTCTCTTGCTCAGTCTTGGCTGAAGTCTTCATCTTAAGCACAGTAGGGCCAATGCATTGGCTCATATATTTAGTAACATTTCCACAATTGCATCAACTGTTAAAGGGAACAGATGTAGACTCTACAAATAGAGGGAAATGCACTATTTCTAATATTTAATGTAATTCTTATTTAATGTGTTTTTTATATTTAACATAAACTGCCCAATGCAGTCTAAGTGTTATGAGAAGTTACTTTAAATGTGTGATTCCAGCATAAGCAAAAGTGAATCTCTTTTTATTTAGAAGTGGTAGCACTGCTGGGTGGGTCTCCTAAAGTTCTTGTGGGTTTGACTTCATATTTTCCCTTGTATCCACCCCTGAGCTTCTGCCAAACCTACCATGCTTCATTTCAGACTCATTCTTTGTACCTACTAATTAAGGACTTTCAAAGTGTGTATGTATTATATAATCAAATATGATGTCACAAGCAGCTTTAAAGAAGAAATGGTTGCAAATAGCTGATTTTTTTTTCCTCTTTTGAGACATACAAGCTGTTACACTTGAAATGTAAAATATTTCTGCAACAGTATTGGTATCAGAACATGGAAAAACTTGGTTGCATCAATGGATACACTACTGCATTCCTCACTGCTGATATAAAAAAATTCTTTGGTCGTACTAAGTATCCTCTAACTGTGCCCTTGGCTCCTCTGCCCCAACTTAGAATTTGATAACTCTACTGCCTGTTGGCTTTTCAAATAAAATACAGAAGCATAACTAGGTAAAAGCGTAATTTGCTTTTAATGGGATTCTTGTATGTCGTTTGTTGTGGATTTTTTTTAAGCACTCCAGTTGAACCTTATAAAAACTGAACTTGCAAAGTTTATATTGCATGTAACATTTAATTTTTGTCCTTTTATTTTAGTAATCTTAAACATATCCCATTTTAAGTAGTCACATATCCTTAACAATATTCATTACAGCAGAAATGGTACTTGTGTTTGATTTGTGTTCACAGAATCACAGAAACATTCAGGTTGGAAAAGCCCCTCAGGATCACCAAGTCCAACCTAGAACCCTACTCTACAAGATTCACCCTAAACCATAGCCCTAAGCACATCCAGGGTTGGTGACTCAACCACCTGCCTGGCAGCTCATTCCAGTCCCTGACCACTCTCTCCATGCAAAACTTTTTCTTAATATCTAATCTAAAACCCCCAATCTCAGCTTAAGGCCATTCCCCCTTGTTCTGTTTCTAATTACCTGTGAGAAGAGACCAGCTCCAACCTCTCCACAATGTGCCTTCAGGTAGTTGTAGACAGCAATGATGTCTCCCCTCAGCCTCCTCTTTTTCAAAGTAACCATCCCCAGCTTCCTCAGCTGCTCCTCATAAGATTTATTCTCCAGGCCCTTCACCAGCTTCATGCTCATGTTCAACATGCTCTTGTACAATTTCTTCTTTGCTGTTAGGCATTTGCAGTGTTAGTGATGATTTCCCTTCTGTTCATAAATTATTTCAACATATATGGAATAGTTTACTTTGTGAATCAATTAATTTTATGTGGATAAAATTATGCTTAGGTAAATGACCCATGTGCCAATTAACCAGCATTTGCCCAGTAGAAATTTGCACTTGTAGAGTGCAGTCTGATCTGCTTAGATCAACATTCAGTACCACAATAAACATGTTCATGTCTCAAGGCACTGTAGGGTTTAACCTCTCCATCCCTTGTAAATAACTCTAGAGCCAGAGAAATTAAATTATACCAAAGCTTTATTTGGTTCATTGAGTCTGAATATTCAGAGTCTGCTTTGAGGCTTTTTGACTTTCCCAGAGATCGTTTTTTTGGTTTAAC
>WBNM01021960.1:0-11828 GCA_013399055.1 Ramphastos sulfuratus | reverse complement strand
CTTTGTAAAATGACCCAGACTAGAACTCAGCCGTCTGGAAGTTAAGGAATGAAGTTATATTTACATCTTAGCACAATGTACAAGCAGATATATACACTATATACAGGAATATTTACAGAAATATACAAGGTAAAGGTAATACAGAAACACAACACCCCTCCCAGAAATCAGGGACCCCAGGAGGGGCTCCCAACCACCCTTCCACCTTCTCCTCACCCCTATACCTTACCCCAAGGTTTGCCTTACACGCAAGGTGAGTTTGGAGGATTGGACAGGGGAGTTAGAAGAAAAGTGGTTAGTGAGGTTACTCAGCAGAGAGGAGGAAGCCAGAAGCTACTAGACAGCCCAAGAGACAACTGTCTTATCTATGTTTATGTTCTTAGTTTTATCCATCTCAGCAAGCCTATGAGTGAAGTAGACATCACCATTGTTTCCTTTTCTCAGCCTGTACTATAATTTTCTCTCTTAAAATATTCCAATTAGCCTCAAACCAGCACGGGAATAGAAAGATGAAGTCTTCTAGTTCAGTGTAGTTTTTGAAAAATAGATATGTGGGCAGACATGTGAATACATGGCCTCAACAGCTATTACCAAGAGTTTGCTTTTTTTAACAGTCTTAATGTTTCTTCCTCAGAACAAGGTAGAGAGACTTAGTTCTCAGAAAGTGTCATTTGCAGTTTGAGCACTCTTGAAAGCTCAATAATAAAAACCTTAAAAATGGTCCAGTGTTAATAAACTGTGATCACTAAAGCAAGCTGCACTAGGATATGTTAGTGCTAGATACATTTAAAAAACAATACGGTCATACAAATATGTGCAACCATATGTCATCACTTGTAGCGACAAAGTAAGTCCTAAGTTTATATACTTGGATGCTCTTACCTACTCAGATACAGTCCTGGAATAATCACAGTGGATATTATTTAACTGAAAATTAGCATTCAGCCTGTAACTTCTCTGCTGGCAGTCAAGCATCCAGTGCCACACTATACCTTACCTGTTATTTTAACTTAATTTCCTGATTAAAGTTTGTGAGGTAGTAAACAGTCATTTAGGATGGTTCTAAACAGCATTTCTATATAACAGCATAGAATATATGATCTATAAGTTAGTGATAGAATAGGGTGCATGATATCTGCCAGGACCTTTGCTGGTATGCAGGCTTTGACCTGTTGTTGGCATACAACTGAGTCTAGAAATCAGATTGATCTTTTCAAGACACCTGAAGAAGGAGTCAGACACATCCCCAAAGCCTTACTACATTTTTTTCTCAGTATATTTTATATTATTACTGATTTCAGGAGCTTACCCCACTATCAATACTAAAGCAACCTTTATTTCTTGATCCTTTCAGATCTTATTAGTCTAATTCAGAGCTTGTGAGCCATCACTGTCCTGCTTTCTCATTTACCCAGGTTCAGTAGGACACCTGTAATTTTCACATTTTATGAGAGAAGTTCATGGAACTAAAACTTTCTATTTAATGTTGAAGTTGATGGAGTGCACTGAATAAGAGTGTGAACTAAAATCAAACTTTTGATGAGACCTTTCTTAATCATTTAAATTCAAGATGTGGATCAAAGCTGAATTTTCCAAAATTAAATCTCTTTGAATTTCCTGTAAAGAGTAGAATCATAGAATGGTCTGAGTTGGAAGTGACTTCCGAAGGTCATCTGGTCCAACCCCTTCTGCAGTAAGCAGGGGCATCTTCAACTAGACCAGGTTGCCCAGAGCCCTGTCAAGCCTCACCTTGAATATCTCCAGGGATGGAGCCCCAACCACCTCCCTGGGCAACCTGTTCCAGTGTTCCAGCACCCTCATAGTAAAGAACCTGTTCCTAGAATCCAATCCAATCTAAATCTGCTTTTCTCTTGTTTGAAACCACTGCCCTTTATCCTGTCACTACAGGCCTTTGTAAACAGTCTCTCTCCATCCTTCTTCTAGGCTCTCTTCAGGTATTGGAAGGCTGCTATTAGGTCCCCAGGCTGAACAACCCCAGCTCCCTCGGCCTGTCCTCACAGCAGAGGTGCTCCAATCCCCTGATCATTTTCATGGCTCCCCTCTGGATCCACTCCATCAGGTCCATGTGTCATATGCAAACTTGCTGGTGGTGCACTTGATCCCACTGTCTGTATCATTGATAAAAATATTAAACAGCACAGGTCCCAGCACAGACCCCTGAGGGACACCACTTGTCACTGCTCTCCAGCTGGACTTCAAGCCATTGAGTACTATCTTCTGGATACAACCATGCAGCCAATTCCTTATCCACTGAGTAGTCCACCCATCAAGTCCATATCTCTCCAACCTGGCAAGTAGGATGTTGTGGGAGACCGTGTCAAAAACCTTGCAGAAGTCCAGATAGATCATATTTATAGGTCCTTGAATCACCTCCCTGTCCTTCACGTGCCTCAGCATGGCATGTAGGAGGATCTGTTCCATGATCTTCCCAGGCACAGAGGTGAGGCCGACAGGTCAGTAGTTCCCAGGGTTCTCCTTTCTACTCTTTTTAAACATGGGTGTAAAGTTTCCTTTCTTCCAATCACCTGACTGCCAGGACTTTTCAGATATCATGGAAAGTGGCTTGGCAACTGTATCAGCTAATTCCCTCAGGACTCTGGGATGTATTTCATCGGGTCCCATGGACTTGTATATCTTCAGGTTCCTCAGATGATCATGTACCTACCTTGTCTTTACTTACAGTGGGAGAGACTTTGTCTCCCTGGTCTCCATCAACATGAGAGCCATGAGGAGAAGGGTTGCCAGTGAAGACTGAGGCAAACACGTTGCTGGGAATCTCAGCCTTCTCCTCGTCTGTTGTTACTAGTTCCCCACTGTCGCTCATCACAGGGGGTTTGCTTTCTTTAACCTTCCTTTTCTGGTTAATGTATCTGTAGAATCCTTTCTTGCTTTTCTTTCCATCCCTTGCCAAGTTCAGTTCCAGCTGTGCCTTGGCCTTCCTGACCTTGTCCCTACACAACTGGGCAATGTCCCTCTACTCTTCCCAGGATGCCTGCCCCTTCTTCCATTCCTTGTGTAGCCCAAACTTGCCCTTTAATTTGGCCAGCAGGTCTGAACTCAGCCATGGTTGTGTCTTGCCTTCCTTGCCTGATTTCTTACATGTGTGGATTGAAATCTCTTGTGCTTTATAGAAAGCATCCTTTAAAATCTGCCAGCACTGTTTCATTCCCTTGTCCCTGAGGGCCATTTCCCATTGGTCCTATTTACTAACTCCTTGAAGAGCTGGAAGTTTGTTTTCCTAAAATTCAGAGTCCTAATTACACTTCTCATGGGCTTCATACCCCTTAGGACAGTGAACTGCAGTAGCGTGTGATTGCTGCAGCCCAGGCTTTGACATCCCTGATGGCTTCACTGGCATTTGTGGCCAAGAGGTCAAATAACACATTCACTCATGTAGGGCTGTTAATTTCTTGTGTTAAGAAGTTGTCATTTAGGCACTTTAGGAGCCTCCTGGATTGCCTGCAGCTAGTCATACTACTTTTCCAACAGATTTCAAGGTAGTTAAAATCCCCCAGAAGGATGAGAGCCTGTGACCATGATGTCTCCTCAAGCTGGAGTAAGGCGGCTTCATCAATAGGCTCTGCTCAATCAGGCACTCCTTAGTAGACTCCCATCACAAGGCTAACTTTGTTGTCCTGATCCCTGATTCCTATCCATAAGCTTTCAGCCTGCTCATGGCTATTCTTTAGCAACAACTCTTCACACTCTATCCACTTCTTGACATAAAAGGCAACACCTCCACGCCTTCTTCCTATCCCATCCCTTCTGAACAGCTTGTAGCCATCAATAGCCACACTCCAGTCATAGGATTCATCCCACCAAGTTTCTGCCACTATGTCATAGCTTTCCTGTAGCAGGGTAGTTTCCAACTTCTCCTGTTTGTTGCCCATACTGTGTGCATTGATGTAGATGCACTTCAGCTGGGCTGCCAGCCATGTCACCTTCTTAGAGGGGCACCCCACTGTTTCCCCAAGGCCTTTCATGGGAGCTACCCTCCTGTCTCCTATTACCTCAGAGGGCTCTGGCTCACCTCTGTAAGACCTTGTCTTTGCTGCAGTGTTCACAGCATGCTTCAGGACAACAGGTGAAAGGCCCATCCTTCCAATCATGGTGTGTCTTCCTTCCACTTGTCACAGACAATTATGATATTGTCACTATCTCCCACCTCGAGTGAAATGCCAAACTGAAGGCTGTCTGTAGGCTCATCTCTTGTGTGCCTGGTTTTAACCTCCTCCCACTTCGAGCCTAATTTAAAGCCCTTTCAACAAGCCCTGCCAACTCATGTGCCAGGATCTTTTTCCCCCTGTGAATAATGGGTTTTCTGTAATTTTCCCATTGTTAGTTGGGCATATTTGTATTTTAACAGTAAAGCAAATTTGCACAACCTAATAGAGAATGTATAATTAAAATTAAGTTGATGGAAAATATATAATTTTTTAATTATCTCTGTCAAGTGGGGGTTCATGAGTGGGATTGCAAGAAAATTTTTGCTTTTTCTGATGATCTGAATTATTTTTATGGTCATAGTTATTCCAGTTCACATTATAACGACTTATGTTTCCTGGTTCTCATTCTATAGGATATAATGATTCTGCCTTAGATAAGAATTTTCAAATATTTAATTTGTAACACTATGCCTTGGTACTAAAGAAAGGCAAGAGCAATTATTTGCTCTGTGAGAGTAAAAGGAATTATTTTATACAATTCTAACAGTTTTAGCTGAACTGTTCAACTACTGTAGTGGTTCTGGAGTTTCCCCCCCAACTAGATTAACCAGATTAACTCATTTGGCTGGAGGTTAAGGAATGAAGCTTTATATTTATAGCTTAGCACAATGTACAAGCATTACAGATATTTACAACTATATACAGTAATATACAAGTTAGAAGTCATACAGAAAAACAAAACCCCTCCTAGCAGTCAAAATGCCCAGGAGGGGCCTCCCAAACTGGAAAAAACATGGACTTGATGGGTGGACCACTCGCTGGATAAGGAATTGGCTGGATGGTCACACGCAGAGAGTGGTGATCAATGGCACAATGTCCACATGGAGACCAGTGACAAGTGGCGTCTCTCAGGGGTCAGTGCTGGGACCAGTGCTGTTTAACATCTTTGTCAGTGACATAGACAGAGGAATTGAGTGCACCCTCAGCAAGTTTGCAGAGGACACCAAGCTGTGTGGCACAGTCGACTTGCTAGAAGGCAGGGATCCATCCAGAGGGACCTGGACAGGCTGCAGAGGTGTGCCCAAGCCAACCTCATGAGATTCAATAAAGCCAAGTGTAAGGTCCTGCACCTGGGTAGGCACAATCCCAAGCACAACTCTGGGCTGGGTGGTGAATGGCTGAGAGCAGCCCTGAGGAAAAGGACCTTGGGGTCTGGGGTGATGAAAAGCTCAACATGAGCCTGCAGTGTGAGTGCAGCCCAGACAGCAACTGAGTCCTGGGCTGCAACAAGAGCAGTGTGGCCAGCACGGCAAGGGAGGGGATTTCTGCCCCTTTACTCTGCTCTTGTCAGACCCCACCTGGAGTACTGTGTGCAGTTCTGGAGCCCCCAGCACAGGAAGGACATGGAAGTGTTGGAGCGGGTCCAGAGGAGGGCCACAAAGATGATCAGAGGGCTGGAGCAGCTCTGCTATGAGGACAACCTGAGAGAGTTGGGCCTCTTCAGCCTGGAGAAGAGAAGGCTTCGAGGAGACCTTCTAGTAGCCTTCCAGTATCTGAAAGGGGCCTACAGGAAGGCTGGGGAGGGATTATCTACAAGGCCTTGCAATGACATGACATGGGGCAATGAGTTTAAACTGGCAAAGGAAAGATTTAGACTGGATGTTAGGTGATAGTTCTTTCCAGTGAGGGTGGTGAGGCACTGGAACAGGTTGCCTAGGGAGGTTGTGGCTGCTCCCTCCCTGGAGGTGTTCAAGGCCAGGTTGGATGAGGCCTTGAGTAACTTGTTCTAGTGGGAGGTGTCCCTGCCTATGGCAGGGGATTGGAACTAGATGATCCTTGAGGTCCCTTCCAACCTTACCATTCTATGATTCTATGGTTCCAACCACCCCTTCACCTTCTTTCCACCCTTTCCCTTATCTCAGAATCTCTCTTATGTGCAGGGTCATCCAGAAGGGTTGGCAAGGGATGCTACAAGCATAATGATTAGTTGGAAATGTGTAGGTTCAGGCAGAAGAGTTAATACAACAACAGCCAGGCAGAGACTGTCTTATCTTTGTGTCCTTGCTTTTGTATGTCCCAGCAGAACAAATGGGTAATATAGACATCACTTTATTTTCTTTTCACGGCCAATAATCCAGTTTCTCTCATTAAAACATTCCAGTTAGCCTCAAACCAGCATAACTACCTTGCTGAAATTGTGTTATCATCAATAGTTTTTTTTCTCTCAAGTCTGCTTTTATTCATATCGTGTATATATTCATGTACATAGACTTCAGTTTACAACTGGAGAAAACCAAAAATTTAACAGCACTTTAAAAGAGCATGCAGTTTATTTGTTTGAATTAGGCCCGGGAGAAAAAGCACACCAATAATGTTAAATGCACATTTAAACGAAGGTAAAGCTATTTTATGGAATTGTGGGAAATTAAGGAAATATAAATTGTGTGATTGAATATAAACCATTAACCACAGAGAAGAAATACTCTGTATTACTGAGCAAATGAAAATACAACTACTCCATCAGGCTTCCAGTGTTTCTTGCAGTCTCTTACTAAGCTTAACATTGTTATAGTCCCTTATTATTATCCTAAATTACATACACTANGAGGCTCTTCTTGCCCTTCTCTTTTTTGGTGCTTTATTTGGCTGTACAAATATGCTGCCTAGATTCTTGTGTAGGTGTTTTATGTTCATATTATGCTAATAAACCGTTTTAAACTCCTTTACTTAGATACCATTTTCAGAATGTCATTGTTTACTACTTCATGTATTTCTGAATTTTCTTTAAATTGATTGTAAAAACCAAGAGATTCCCCTTCTCAAGAGTTCTGGAGATCTCTTTTTGGGTGCTTTATTTGGCTGTACAAATATGCTGCTTCTTAATGTAGAGCTGGAGAATGATCATCAGATTACCTTTCTTTTAATTGATGCATTTCTGCCAGCTAGCATCACAGCAATAGTTTTTGTTTTCCAAACTTATTTCTGGTGTTTCTACTTCTGCTCTCAAAAGCAGGAGGGTTAAATACTTTACAGTGCAGTGTTATGTATGATTAAAGGTGTTTCATTGTTTGTTTTAGACTCAGACATGAATTTCATCCAGGCTTTCTGCACTCAATACAAAGTTATTCTGCAACAAAAGCATTTCTAGAGGGTCAGTTCAGGCTGCATTTTAAAATTAGTGCTAGTGATGGGATGAATGTGCTATAAAATTCTGCTTGCAACACCGCCTGTTTTTCTTCAAGGCAGACATGAAACATGAACATTATATTCTCAGGTCATCATCACAGAAAAATATTTTTTCCTAAATCCTCTTGCTCCTTTGGATCGCACAACAGTAAACACTGCACTGTATCTCTCTTTGATTTTCCTATTCAAAAAAGGTGGAGCATTTCTGTGTGCTTTGCCATTCAAACATTCCTGGTGGTTCTATTTTCAACTAAAAAAGAAAAAATTAAATTAGTAACATATGTGCTGATTCTTTTGACTGAGACAGAGGGCAATTCTTTCTACTATATTTTAAATTCAGTTTTTAAAACTTCTATTGGCTATTGAACCCTGAATGCTAGTGTAAACAGTACCTTGCAGCACAGAAATCTCACTGAATTCAGTGGAGAATAACCCTGATACTGTAAGTATGATGAGGGGGAGCCAAACGTATGCGGAATGACTATAAAATGTATTATATGGAGCTAGACCCCAATAAGGTGCAGCATCCCAGTATTGCATAACCCAGTCTGTTTGGGTGTATTTTGTTAATGTATCACCTGTCACTTGGTTGAACAGACTAACCCTCACCTTTCTATGGTTGTAGAGAGCAATAAAATCCCCTCTGAGCCTCCTTTTCTCTAGACTGAACAACCCCAATTCTCTCAGCTGGTCTATAAACTTGTCCATAGAAAACTTTCCATCTGGTCCCATAGACTTGTGTATATGTGTATCTGAAGGGGGCCTACAGGAAGGCTGAGGAGGGACTATTTACAAGGTCTTGTAATGACAGGACAAGGGGCAATGGGTTTAAACTGGCAGAGGGGAGATTTAGACTAGATGTCAAGAGGAAGTTCTTTCCAGTGAGGGTGGTGAGGCACTGGAACAGGTTGCCCAGGGAGGTTGTGGCTGCTCCCTCCCTGGAGGTGTTGTTCAAGGCCAGGTTGGATGAGGCCTTGAGTGAGCTGTACTAGTGGGAGGTGTCCCTGCCTATGGCAGGGGGTTGGAACTAGATGATCCTTGAGGTCCCTTCCAATCTTACCATTCTATGATTCTATGATTCTATATGTCTGCGTTGCAGCAGGTCACTGACCATCTGTTCCACTTTGGGCCACGAGCTCACCCAGTTCTGGAGAACAGAATCGACTCTTACCCCTTTTCATAAGTAAGAATGTGGACACTGCACACTGATTGGAAGTTTAGAGAGAATTTCTATTTACAAGAGCATATATATATATAAAGCAATCAGGTAGAGTAAGTATAAAATCCACTAGGTCCAAACTGGCCTTCTAGAATCCTCCACCCCTTCCACCCTCAGTCTGCCTGAAGGTAGGCTGAAACCACCCCCCACAGCCGGGCCCACAGGGCCTCAGTGGCTCAAGTCCTGCCTGCTAACTCCCCCAGGAACCATGAGATAAGAGTGTGCTGCTCAGAGAGGTGGAAGCAAGAGAAGCAGGAAGGAGAAGGAGAAGTACAGTCAGGCACTATCCTTTAAGCCGTGATACCGGAAAGGGAATATAATAACAGCATTATGATACCCTGGGACCAGCAGGTCCATCCCCCTGGGATGGGCCTTTGTCCCTATGGCTTTGTTTAAGGGGGACCTGGAATCCCTCAAACTACCACAGCATCTCTTCCTGGATTGCAGGAGGATCATTCTTCTGATCACTGTCTTCTAGCTCAGGGAGTTGGATTCCCAGAGTACTACTGGTCCTGTTACTGAAGACTGAGGCAAAGGCAGCATTCAGCGCCTCAGCCTTTTCCTCATCCTTAGTCACCGTGTTTCCTGCTGCATCTAATAGAGAATGGAGGCTCTTTTTTTGCTGCTAATGTAGTTATAGAAAGTTTTCTTGCTGCCTTTTACAGCAGAAGCCAGATTAATTTCTATCTAAGCTTTGATCTTTCTGATTTTCTCCCTGCATAGCTTCACAACATCTTTGTAGTCATTGGCTGTGACCTACTCCTTCTTCCAAAGGTCATAAAGTCCCCTTTTTTACCCTGAATTGCAATCAGAGCTGCCTGTTCAGCCAGGCTGGTCTTTGCTGCCAGCTTATCTTACATGAGGACAGCCTGCTCCTGCTGCACCTTTAAGACTTCCTTCTTGAAGAGTATCCATCCAGCCTTTAGGACTCTGCCCTTCAGGACTGCCTCCCAAGGGACTCTGTCAGGCAGTCTCATTTATGTCAAAGTCTGCCCTTTGGAAATCCGAGGTGGCAGTTCTGCTTCCCCTGCCTCCTTACTTCTCTGAGAATAGAGAATTTGGTCATTTTATGATTGCGCTCAATCATTTGTGATCCCAAGATATACGAAGATAGGAAACCATGATGAGAAATACAGAAGCAAACTTCAGTTAGCTCTTTTGAAAACACCTCCACTCCACTCTTAAGGATATTCCACATATTTTGAATTTTCAGAGTTTATTTTTACTTAGGAACATTTTAAGTCGTCTTGAGAAATTACACAACTTAAACATCCAGCCTCTAGAAATGTGAAATGAAATTAACTTGTGAGATATAGCTTTCTCATTGATTGGAACAGAGAACCCCCAGACTGAACAAATAACTTTGCCTAAATAGAAGTTACATAAATGCAAAATGCCTGTGTTTTGATGACTCTGAAGTAGTTCCCTTTTATTGCTTGTTTGTTTGTTTGTTTTCTTGGGGCAGGAGGAAAGATGTCACTTGGATATCAGGAAGCTTTTGAACTGTTCAAGCAGGACCATGCTGACAATATAACCATTGAGGACAACAAGCAGCTTCTGAAACAGAGGTGAGTGTCACAGTGAGACATAGCTGAAGGCAGACATTTGAGAGTTGATTATGAGTCTGGGTAGCAATGTGCCCTTGTGGCTAAGAGGGCAAATGGGATCCTGGGATGCATTAACAGGAGTGTGTCCAGCAGATCGAGGAAGGTTCTCCACCTCTACTTGCATTCAGTTTTGAGCTTTCCAGTTTAAGAGGGACAGGAATTTGCTCAAGAGAGTCCAACGAAGGGCTACAAGGATGATTAGGGGACTTTATGAGGAGAGGCTGAGGGACCTGAGTCTTTTTAGTCTGGAAAAGAGAAGACTGAGAGGAGATTTTATAAATATTTATAAATATCTGAGGGCCAGGGGGCAGTGGGGCAGGCTCTGCTCACTTGCTCCCTGTGACAGGAGAAGGAGCAATGGATGTAAGCTGCAGCACAGGAGGTTCCACCTCAACACAAGGGAGAACTTCTTTACCGTAAGGGTCACAGAGCACTGGAACAGTGCTCTCCAGAGAGGTTATGGAGTCTCCTTTTCTGTAGACTTTCAAGGCTTGTCTGGATGTGTTCCTCTGTGACATGAACTAGATTGTATGGTCCTGCTGTGGCAGGGGAGTTGGACTCAATGGTCCCTTCCAACCCCTGACATCCTGTGAGCCTGTGAATGCATAATTTTACACCAGACATCCCAGGCTTCTATTGAGAACTTGGAACAGAAACTCCACCATTTCTTACTGTGTATATTTCATATTCAGAACACACTGAGTGATGGTGGTATGAAAGTCTGGATAGAATGTGAAGGTGGCATGAGGAATCTTAGTGTCTATTTCCTCAGGTTTTATTATTCATCTTATCTTTATAGCTGTGTTGAACCAATGTGATAAATCAATTATCTGGAGAAGAAAGTAACAGTCATGTGACTGAATCAATAACTGCAATTTCCATTGTCAAAATGTTTTATTGGCTTTGATACTGAGTTGGACAGTAAGCCAGGAGGTGTTTAACATATGCTTTTGTCTGTTGTTCCTGACTTGTTTTCCAAGTGATTTTAGCTTCTCTCTCCCAGTTATGCACTGAAAAAAAGGAAATAACACTTTTCTTGTCTTGATTTAATGATAGCAAAAGATTTCAAAATCTTTCAATGGATGATGAGAATGGCAAAACATTGAAAAACAATCGATATTTGTAAAGCAGATTTTAAGCACCCCAAATTAAACCACCAATATTTGCCTGTGTTGTTTGGATAACAGTATGGTTTCAGTGTCACTATTTCAGGTGTTAACACTCCTTGTACTGCAAGAGCAATCAAGGTTTTGAGACTGAAGATGCCAAAAGTAATCTGCCCTTAAATTTAATATCTTCGCTATAAGCTTGGGATTTTTTTCCTTTTTTGGTTCTGAGGTTTTCTCCTCTAAGTTTCTCCTGCTTTATTAATAATACAATTTTCTGACATAATAGGCTTGAAAGACACTATTTTCAGGGTCACTGACTCATAGTAATTTATTTCAGTGGAACCGAGTGTCCCAGGTTGGGAACTATAGGGTTAAAAAAGTCCTCTAGGGACTAGAAGATTGTTATTCAATCCCACAATTCTGCTATCTCTTCATAAACTCACAGCAAGGCAGCTCACTCTCCTTTTCTCCCCCTCCAGCCTTGTTTCAGGCAGGATCTGCTTTATTGGGACAAACATGT
>WBNM01021959.1:14279-48228 GCA_013399055.1 Ramphastos sulfuratus | reverse complement strand
TATATATATATATATTTAAATGAGGAAACAGAATCACTGCATTCACAGTGCCATGCTGGGAATCACACAGTGATTTTCCCTTATGCAACAGAGAGTAGCAGCAAAAAGTTCGCAGTGAAAATGCATGAATATATAGGCTTTGGTAACCACCCAGGTGGATTGCATTCCCCAGGGGCATGGTGGCCATCCAGGAGTCCTAACTCAGGCTAGTGGTTACATGCCACAGTTCAAGTCAATAAAGTTCAAGAGGTTTGTTTAGCTAAAAAAAATTTTAAAAAATCTTCAGGATTAGATGGCTCAACTTCAAATGATCCCCTGATAAGCAGAGGGAAAATACACACCATCAGTTGGCTAGTATTTTTTTGGGGGGAAAGAGCCTAAAGAGAAAAGGGATAACTGTAAATGACTGGGAGTAGTTGAGGTTTAGTGGTATTACAGATGGTCTTTATAATCACAACAGCCTACAGGGTTTCCCTGCTGAGATACTCTGGCTTAAAATGACTTAAATATATCTCAACACCTTTACCTTTTGGAATTTGGTGGGCTTTTCTTTCCCCAAAACAAGAGGAAGTTTTGATCATTCAAATAAAAATGAATAGGACTCCCCTTTTAAACAAATAACGAAACTATGAGGACAGAGAGTCAGCCTCCCTTCTGCAACTGTGAGTTTTTGTGTGGCATGAGGTGTGGGACTTGCCAATTATCCGTTGGACCAATAAAAAATCTGGACTGCTAAGTGGTGATATGGAATAGCAAAAAAAATGGAGAGAAAATGGATGAGAAAAGAAAAACCATTTTCTCTTCTTCTGCTCTATTAGCTCCCTTTCCAACCTTCTCAAGAGTGCATGTTTGTAATGCTATTTCCACACTGAGAATTTACAGCCATACAGGGGACACAACTGAGAAACACAGAAAACAGAGGTGAATAGCACTGAGGAGCTCTTCTGGTCCAGATCAATGTTTTCTGCAATCCAAACCACTGTACTTTTCTTGAAATGAATTGATTGCAGTTTTCCAGATGTCATTGGCTCCCTGACATTAACCTTCCTAGCAGTGATTTCTCCTCTTGAAAAATTAAAGACTATTATGTACTTAGCCTCATACATTAGGTCTCCCAAGGGAGATGACTTATTTTGACAAGGGTGCTTGTAATGGTTGACCTATGCAAACACAGTCTGCAGAAGGTAAATCCTATGTATAACTGCAGCATGTTTCAAAACTGCTTTGACAAACCCTGGAAAAAAACTACTGAAAATATTAACAAATAAATAGATAAATAAATAATTAAATGAACCAATCCTCTTTGCACCCAACAATTATTATGTGCTTTGTGAGTCAACTTGGTTTCATTAGATATCAAAGTCTGAAGTTAACCTTCAAAGTCTTAAGGCAACCTTCAAAGACAGCCCTTCTTGCCCCTCTCCCCCAAATGAAATGTGAAGAAGATAAATAGATTAGGGTGCTGTTTGCATATTGATAAGAAAAAGTACATTACATCAATGTAACCAAGTATCTTATCACATCCATTACAGACTTCAAGGTCTCTATTAATATGAGGACAGGGAAAACTTGAATGGTGAAATCAGTTAATCAGTGGGTGAAGTCACCTTCAGGTTTTATGATGTGATGTGAATTACTAGGCATCACAGATTTAATGAAGTCATGGTATCCCCTCAGATTATTCAGCTGACTTAAGGCTCCTTAAGTCCCTCATGTGCTTTAAAACTACTCAGGTACAGAAACATTTTGCCTGAATTGTAGCCAGATCATTCTGATTGCTGCGAGGCTGGACCTGGTGTTTGGTCTGTGCTGGAAGAAAGACCTCACAGCCTGTTCCTGCAGGATTTTAAAGAGATTCAGCTAGTAGGTGACCAAAGATATACAGAGGAAACCTATATGATAAACTGCACAGGATAATGAGGAACTGTATGAAGTTCTTGCATGTTACTAGTAATATTTAATGGACCAAAGTAAAGCAGGATAGGTAGTGTTATTTTGAGTTATTTCCTTTCTTGTCTTACAGTTTAAATCCAGAATCATAATGCGAGGCTTTAAATACATTTTTCGAGTGTTGCATCAGCTTCCACAGAACTGGGAAAATTAGAAAGGGAGAAGACTTACTAGATCTAGAATTTCCCTTGCCTTTCAACACCACCTCCAGTGACCTGGCTAAAAAGGTTTGAAGCAATCTGAAGAAGAAGACTTCTTCAGGTGGTATTCTACAGCCTCCTTGGTGACTGGGTTAGGCCAAGGGCTAGAAAAAAATGCTTCTGCTGGCTCCAAAAGCAGTCGTTGGACTACTATAACCTTTGTAAACTATTTAAAGGAAGTACTGTGTAGTTCAAAACCAGAAATGCATGGGAACTAGCAACCCATGAGCTGAGGGTTTGTGTCCACTGTAGGTGAGTAGGGTTTTCCCCAAACTCTCAACCTTATAAGTTTGGAGTATTTGGACCAAAAGCTTGCAATGTTTGGGTTTGTTTTTTTAAGTACAATAATGTATTTTAGATCCAGACCAAGAAGCTTTCTCTCATCAGGTTTCAGAGCACACCTAAATGCGAAAGCAGCTTATAAAGGGGCTAAACCAGAGCTCACTGGAATTGTGAAGTATGACAACAAAGACTAATTCCCTTCAGAGGGCTTTGGGATGGTGCTCTGACTGCTCAGACCTCTGGGATAGGTTTGCAGTTTCACTCCCAAACCATGTAGACATTTACAGGACCAGTAAATGGTAAGGGAGAAAGGAAGTGCAAAAGTTGTTCTAGTTCAAACTACAAAAAGCCAAAAGGGGGACCGGGAGAGAAATCTCCAGTTTTATTTCTCTTTCCCTGCTGAGATTTATATTATTTTTGGACAACTGCTCTGTGAGTCTTGGCATCCAACATCTACAGCTCCAGGGCAGAACCACAAGACAGGCTGTACAGGGACCAGGGTAAGCAACACTTCCAGCTCCTTCCCAAACCACTGGAAGCCAGGGTAAGCGAAGATCCCACATTAGAGCAGTTGTCTCCCAGTCTCTTCCTCCCTTCCTAGAAATCAGAAGTATTGCTTTCATCTGAAAGATGGCCAACAAAGCAGCATCTCTTTTGTTCAGCAGCTACTAGAGACTAAGGGAGCATATTTACACTTCAAGCATCTATCTTTTTTTTGGAAGTCGAAGGGAGTTAAATTGCTTTGAGAAGGGAATTTCTACGTGAAGGATATCAGTGTTGTAATGAGGAAATAACAAGTTCTGTTCAGCTGTTCACCTGACTTGCCTTTCCTCTCCAGCCACCTCAAGGCTCTGTTCTTTTCTCTAGACTGTAGCAAATTTTGGTGTCCTTTTTTTTGGCATTATCTGAGCTCCAGTGGTGCAAACTGAGTGCAGCACAGATACTATTTTCTAATGTCAGTAATGATTTCTTTTAGTGCTCATCATTGTCTGCCTGGACCAGCCACTGGCATCTGAACAATGGCAGGTTTTGTGGTGTGATTTTCAACACACAGGCTCTAAAGAAACTGCTATCTAAGAAATGGCCAGACACAAAAGTACACTTTGTGACCTTCCTTATTCCTCCCCTCTTCACAAATTTGGTAACACAATGAAATTCAACTTGAGCCTTGCACTTTATCCATTTGTGATGGGGTTTCCATTTCCAAATTTCCCCTCAAAAATAACAGAAAGAGACTATAGGAGTGTTACAGAGTCTGACACAAAGAAAACGTGAAAAACTGCACCCAGCTAAAGGACAGAAAAATAGGTAAAGACAAAACTTGCCTATATTTGATAAGCTTCTAGCTGATACTGTAAAGGATGAAAGAAAAAACAATGCATCAACTGCAAGTCACTGTCAGCAGCTCCTTCCCAAAATCCATGAGTGAGGAGCTGTCCTGAGGAACAGCAAGGCAACGTCTGCAAAGTTTCTTGTGTTTTTCGTTCCCCCCTCAGAAAATCCGAGACTCCAAACCGAATGATTGTTTCATGCTAAATAATATTAGCATTTAAATAGCCCAGCATTGTAGTTAACAACTGGGTGAGAGTAATGGGAGGATGGCAGTGCTAGGTTCACACCTCTGGCCCTCACTGGGCTGGGGATGGCTGAGCCTCCTGCCCTCAGCTGTGTGAAGAGGAGGCAGCTCTTCTCTCTGCTTTGTTTAGTATCTCTGCAGGGATAATGAACACATAGAAGCAGATACGAAAAGCTAAACTGCTAGGCCTGTCTCTTAGGTTTTGCCTACAACCACCTATAAGCCCATGTCTTCTGCTGGAAATATTACCCTGATTAAGTAACTCTCAACAAACTACTTGAAGTAGATTGCAAAAAATCTCTTTTTGTTTCATTTAATAAGCTAGACACGCTTTCACCTATAAGGAGAGTGCACAGACTATGTGTATACTCAGGTGTCCTTATTGTCACAGTTGATATGTTGCCATGGAGGAAGGTTATTAATGAGAGGAAATTAAATTAGATCACCTCTGTGCACATTTATCCGCACACAACACAGCTTCGGCCTTAAGGAGAGAGAGTTCTTGTGGGAAAGCAATTAATAGATGCAGGTGCACAGGGAAAAAAAAAAAAAAGAAAAAGAAGGCATTTCTTATAGACCTCTGAAAGATGCAGATCGTATTCAGGCGGCTGTGGCTCTTTGGCATGCTAATCACCACAGTTCACAGACGATTCCTTTTGCACAAATTTCATAATTAGCAAAATTTATTGTGTTTTTCCAGAGTTCCTTTCAAAAGATAACAGAGACGCAGTTGTGTGAAGCGAGGGATGTAAATCATTTGTAGCTTATGTAGAAACCTGTTAAAGCTATCATAGGCTTGTCTGATGCAGTCTCCCATAGCAGTTTGTTGGATAAAAGGAGGTGTTCTAATGCCAGAAAATCCTGGGGTCTTGCTGAAGCTAAGAGTGATGAGAGGCACCTAGGTAAGATAAATGTGTGTGATTATCAGCAAGAGAGAAGGCTGTGTTTAAAAGAAAATGGATCTTCTGAAAGAAGGACAGGAGGCCATGGGAAGAAGGGCCTTTGTGTCTACAGCAACTTTCTGCCCTAGATCCATGCAAATTAAGAAGAGGAGACATGGACAAAATCTCAACCAGACCCTAAGTAGTGATAGATTTGTTGGTGGGTTGATTTGTGGTTTTCTTGTGTTTTTTTTTTCCTTCTGTCACATCTGTAGCTGCATCTCAGCCCATAATATATAAATGTGAAGCATTGGGAGAGAATTTAATCCTGTAAGGTCCCAGTTAATGGGCTAAAGCAAAAGATGGCTATCCTGCTGCCTGGCCTGGAGCCAAGGCCATGAGCAGGTGCAGTGGATGCCACTGGGAGAGAAGCAGGAGCCGGTAACAAAGCACATAGCCGGGCATTTAGGGGGTTTGCACATCTTGGGTAACACACAGATTGAGGTACCCAAGATTATGGCAGACATTTCTTTAATTGCATATCTTTTAGTTACTGAGCCCTGATTAGAGCTCAGTTTCAGGTGACAGCTAGGCTGGCTGGACATTGCTGACCATGGGAAGCAACTGAAGTGTGACTGCAAGGAGGTCTCAGTGGGACCATGCTGGTGGGCACTGGGATAAGCAGCAGTACATCTCTCTGCTGCTTTGAGAGAAGAGGCCTACAGCATGTCCAGACTATAAACCAGATTGGAATCTACACAAGTAAAATTCACTTGGCACCATTAAAAATTTAGGTTTGGTTTGTTTGGTTTTTTTTTTTGCTGTCAGACTGTAGTTGCAGGTGCTGAGGTCTGGTATTTCCCTGCAGACATGCTGATGAGGTCTCTGCATTCCCCTCCTCCATGGTTTTACTGGAGTTGGGTTTTGTGCCAACTTGAAGGAGTTGCATTTGCCCCTGATGAGGAGTCCAGAGCCAGGGCAGTGTAGGTGGGCAGGAAGCTGGCCTAGGGGAGCAGAACCTTCTCTCCCTGCAGCCCCTCACAAGTACAACCTCACAGTCTATGGATTTCCCTCATTTAAATTCAGTTAATGAGGGAGGGAGACTAATTATTAGCCTTTTGAATCTCTGACCAATCAATGCAGATGCCATGACAATACTTAGCACTTATTTTACTCCACAGGGAGACAGATGATTTTTTTTTACTGTAGGTAGTTGTCCTCAGTTTAAAAACAAGAAAATTGAGCCCTAAAGTCACCACAACTACAAAGTCAGGCACAACATGAAGTATTATCTATCTGTGGTAAAAAATCATATCATAAACCACAAGCTCAGTAACACATGGCATAACCAGTTTATTCTGGTAGATTATGTTAAAAATGTAATTTATATTAAATATATAAATTATACATATCAGACTGTTTTAACAGTAAATGGATGTGTCCAGTTGCTTTAGATACCTATCTCACTCCAAAAATGCATGAGATTTTTTAAAACAGGTCTTGGAGTTCTGAATTTCTTTTTAGTTGTACTTAACTTAATTGAAAGAGAGAGAGAAAGAAAAAGAAAGAAAGAAAGAAAGAAAGAAAGAAAGAAAGAAAGAGAGAGAAAGAAAGAAAGAAAGAAAGAAAGAGAGAAAGAGAGAAAGAAAGAGAGAAAGAAAGAAAAAGAAAGAAAGAAAGAAAGAAAGAAAGAAAGAAAGGAAGGAAGGAAGGAAGGAAGGAAGGAAGGAAGGAAGGAAGGACAGTATATTTTCTAAGGTTTTGTCACAAAGGAGAATTAATTAATGGCCACTTTTCTCTTTCTGCTCTGCTCAGCCATAATCCAGACAAAATCTCTACAATAAATTCTGCTTCTGGACTGCAATCCTGTATGACAGGTTGCAGCCCAGAGCAAAATTTCAGAGATGAGCCACGTAAGCCCTGAAAATAGGAGCTGATAATGATAACAATCACTGACAAATCTTTAAGTATGCCTGTGCTAGTGTGTGTCACTATAATACAATTTTGTATGTTAAACAACAGATGTCAAACAGAAGAAAGGAAAGAGGCCTTTGCTTTTCTTCTGTTGTGGACCTTGTTCTTCCAAAGCAGCCATTTTTTCAGTTGCCATGACAGTGTTAATAGGAGTTTATCATTTTCCCATGCCTGCTGCATACTAATGAGGGATCAATTCATGAATGTTATCTGTAAGGCTAAGAAGGGTCCAGCACCAGGATCTCTGGTGCATTCAGCCCTTGGAGTGGCACCTCGATCCTCAGTCCTGTAGTTGCAGCACAGTTTTATAAAATGCAGAGATTTTTTTTTTTTTTTAATTATTTATTCCTGGCTGGATGGGATATGCAGCAGACAGAGCTAACAACTGAATACAGCAAACAAAAAGTTTGATTTGCTATTTCCTGATTTGTCCCAGGGAAAAGCAACTGTGAAATATTCACTGAGATAAGGGAATTGCTTCAGCTGCCTGTCACGGGGCAAGCAGAGATTTCTGAGAATTTGCTTAACTCTGAGACATGGAAATGTTTCCTTTGGAGCACTTTGTTTTAACCAGTTAATGAAAAGGCAAATCCCACCTTGTGCATGAAAGCACTGAGGTCTGGGATGCGTTTCAGCAGTGTATTGTGTTTGGTGGGATTGATCCTGCTCCTCCCAGCCATTTTCATCAACTCCCAGTCATGAAAATAGATGAAGAAACTGGGATTAGAAACTGATTGGAGAATGGGTAGAGGCATGATTAAAGTGATGCTAAACACTTTAAAAGTTAAGGAAAATATTGCTAATTTAACGATACAAAATACAGTAGAGCATCATACACTGGGGAAACTCAGTCCCAGATGTAGTTTTACCTCTATCAGTTTAGCAATGCACTTGGAAATATGTTTTTTGAACATATGATCATTTGTGTTTGTGCTATGATTTATTAGAAGTGGCAAACTGAGATTAAACAGGTCTTATTTGGGCTATAGAAGACTTCTCAAAGTTATTGTGTATCACCATACTTATAATGCCATTGATTCCTACATGTGAATCTTCCAGACATTTTCTTTGTTCTGCTTTTTGGGTTTGTTTGTTTGTTCTGCTGCTATAAAAGGCAAAGAAATGAAGGGAGAGAGTTTTCCTCTTTTCTCCACCTCAATAATTTAAAAAAAAAAAAACAAAGAAAAGAAAAAGAAATCTGAAAGCATTTGGGGCTTTGCTTTTTTTCCTTTTTTTTTTTTTTTTTTGGTTATTTGCAGTTGTTCTTTTATCATTATCTTCAGGAAGCAGCATTACCATGTTGCAGATAAGAGGCACATCCAGATGTGCATATCAAAGGATGAACAACTACTTATGAAGAAAAACTTCTTTGCAAGGTTCAAAGGAATAGTAAAGTCTATGGCATAAGCGACAAAACTGTCTGGCAATTCTGTGCATTGTCAACCTAATGCACAGAACTGGGGGAGAAAACACTTTCATCAAAAAGGAATGGTGGTGAGAAGCATGTATAAAGACAAAAAGGCACTCAGCTCAAAGGGCAAACTCTTCTAAGCAATGACATTATCACCCATTCCTTTAATTCTTGTGCAATAAAAAAATACTTTTTTTTTTAATTGCTGACATTTTCCTTTTTTTTTTTTTTTTTTCTGGTAACCTATCTTTAACAAAAAGTTACCAAAGGATGTGAAGTGTTTAATGCCTATCTAAAAAAAAAAAAATAAATTTCTGTTGGATCCACTATGCCTATTCAGAATATGCAACGGTTTGGGTGGAAGGCAGATTTAAGAGAGACTCCTGTGTTCCCATTTGCATAGTTCTGGGAAAGATATGGGCTTGCAGTGAATGTACAGCAATGTATTCATGTATTACTCATCATCTTCAGAAGAAATTCTGCTTTCTCTGTAAAGCTAAAGCAGAAGTATGTTTAGTTGGCTTTGTGACTGCAGCTTTGGAACCATGGCATAATTCAGAGTTTGGATCTAGACTTGTAGCTACCTTAAGCAGAGTGGTTCCTGCCCTACCTGAGCATCTGAGCAATGGACAAGTACTGCAGAGAACCAAGCTGATGCTATTTTTTTTTTAAACTGGTAAAATGGCTACAAACATGATTTTCCCCTTTTTAACTTCTTGTCTAAAGCCATAGATGACTCAACCTCCTTTCTTTGTGGATGCCTATCACAGAATAGGTGGGGAAGATAAAGATTTAAAGCAATAAATGCTGTTCTTCCTGATTCATTTCCAGGATTTGACCACTAACATGATGCTAACATGGATCAAATGTACCAACTTCATCCCTATTCCATGTCTGGTAGTAGAGCCATGGGTTTAGATCTGTTAAAGTGTGAGAAAATCATCTAGTTCTTTCCTCTGTGTTTTACTGAACTCTCCTAGCAGAGGTTGGGAAGATATCTGCAGGAGGTGGTGTATTCTCTGAAGTGGAATCACTGCTTTCTGAGAGTCTTTCTATGTTGTGCAGTGACGGGACTCAGTGTCAGAAATTCTATGTCATGCATGTGAAAATGCTGCCTGGGTTGAGTCCAAGATTTGATTTTGGGGTGGAAATATGTGTTGAGGTGAGCAGCATATACACAGGATTCATCTTGCAAAGTGTTGGGTGAAATTCAGTTGCAAGCAGCAATATTTCTAACAGTTATTTTGTCATTTTGATAGATTGCTTATTCATAATAAATCCTTAATCATGACTAAATTGAAATAAAATGATATTCAGGTTCTCATCCTGACAACAACATAGAATATGATAGTTTAACAGCTGGCATAATCAATCCAAGTTTCCAACCTTTTCCCATGTTTAGCTCTGTTGAAAATATGAGATTGCATAATGCTCTGTGGTTTATGTAACAGCCTCACAGGGCTTTACATTATAATTTCACATCAGTTTTACCTCAGAGTTTCTAACAGGTCAAGTAACCTTCTGATTTCATTTAAAGTTTCCATTATTCTCTCCTGAAAGGGAAAATCTAGCTCTTGTTTGGACAGCTTTGGTAACTCCAAAGGAAAAATTGGGCATTATAGTGAATACAAAAGATTCACTTTCCATGCATTAGGCTTTTCAATTGCTTTCTTAATGCAAAGTTGGACAGGAGAGTATAGGCAAGAAAAAAAGATCATTTTGTGTCCATGGTCAGATGTCAATATTGACAAAAATAAATGGAATGTAACAATAGATCTTTGCAAAGATGAAGGTCATATGACTAAAATGTCTAGCTAGACCTTGCACTATAGCTGTATCTCATTGCTGGTTGTGATAAATTGTTGGTGTTTGTGTTTTGATTCTTTTTTTTTCCCTTTGTTTAGAACGTGCATAAAGAGAATAAGACTGGAAATGTTAAAGTTGCTGATCTTAAGCAATAATATTTAAGGTGACTCAGAAGTGAAGCACTTAGAGAAGTTAAAATAAGTGAATAAATAAAATAAAAGAAGACGAGAAAAAGGGGAAAAAAAGAGAGAAAGTGTGGAAAATGCCTAAGAAGGTCAAGAGTATTGGTCTCACTGAGGTCTGTGAGCATCACTCCCTGCATTATACAAAACTTCTTTCTTCAAAACTTAGATGATGCAAACTGCTCCCTCTGCCCAGGGCACTGGGCTGAATTCCAGTTTGTAAATTGGATTAATTAGTGATAGTCTGTAAACTCATTGTGTCTTAAACTGAGAGTTTTCTTCACTTCAGATTTGCCCAATTCTTTGATGAAATCAGCCTTTGAGATCTTTCCAGGTTTTTTGCTACTTAACAACATTGTTTTAAACATAAAAAAGCAAAGAAATAATTTAGATGCTGTCCCACATTTAAGACTTTTCCCCTGGAGATGCTTTGCAATGTGCAGCAGGAAGACACAGCCCTGCTTAGCACCATCAAGCCGGCTCACATATGTGCCTGTGCAGATAAATTCTGACCACGTTGGTCACTGAGAGGAGTGACCAAAGACTAAACGTCACTAAAGCAAAGACTGAACCTTAGGCAAAAGCTGCTTTTGTTCACAGAGGTAATAGAAAACTTCATTTGTATTTGAGACCTTTGGCTTAGAGACTCTTGAGAGTTTTGAAATGCCCTCGTACTTAACAGTCTCCAAGCACAGCTTCTCTCTTTACTGCAGCACCTTGTGTCACTGATGTTCCTACCTCTCTCTTTCTTATTATATGAAGGCCTACAATACAGGCAGTAGTGCTTGTCTAAATGCCTGGGTATCTCTTGTGAGACTGAGAGGTAAAATCTTAGATGCCCATTGTTCTCTTTTCAGATATCCACTGTAAGGCAGTTTAAAAGCAAACAAACAAGCAAAAAATCAACACCATCGAACACTTCAAAGCACTTTAATTGATGAAAGACATTTTCTGGATATTGGGTTTTTTTTTAATAAGTGATTTTTTTTTTGTTGGTGTTTTTATTACTTCTACAGTCCAACTGAAATGTTCTTGTGCCTTGTGTTGCATGTGGAAAAATTGACTATTACCTCCAGAAGGTAAAGCAGTAGACAAAAGTTTCCTAGCCATGGCACTGTCCTTCCAGCGTGCTGAACAGCCCTGCCAAGTTTGTTCCAATTACGCTGCCATTTCCTAACTGAATCCAAAATATTTCTTCAAAAGGCTCATCTGGTTTAGGGTCATGATCATAGGTGGAAGGTCAGTTAGTTGTTTGCTGAAACGTTCACTTCTCACTCAAATAATCTTTCATAAATCTTAAAGGAATGCAATAGTTTATGCCGGAAGAAGCAGTGGAGGTGGATGGCAAGGAAGGGTAAAATCTGTTTACACAAAATGCATTTCTTTAAATGCAATGTAATTAGTTTTTCCTCTCTATAACTGTGAAAAATGAGGCTGTTCACTCATCTCTGAAGCAGAAGGAGCTACATTGCTCCCAAGCACAAGAGGTTTCTGTACGGCTGCAGTGCAAGATCTGCCCAGAGACTTAGGTCAATGTGCCTGGACACTGGTTACATACAGCCACATCTGTGCATGGATAATGATGCTGGGTTTAGCCACTCTTGCCTCTGTGCTGCCAGCACAGCTGTTGTGAGGACATCCAGGGAAAAAAAAAAGTCTGAGAAATATCCACCTGAAATTTCAATAAAAGCAACACGTGAAGGTTGGTTTATTTTCTGATGAGCTCAGCTAAGTATGTGGAGATTGTACATGGTCCTAGCCATGTGAAAGGAGCTCTTAACTAAATCTGATATCACAAAATAACCCTGGCAGAAATGGAGTAGCCCTGCAGACCTGACACTGTGTATCCCTTTAGTGGCTGTATCCATCTGTCGGAATGCTCTGAACCCTCATCTCCTCTCCACTAGCAACCTCAGATGTTACTTTAGCAGTGCTGCCAATAACTCTGCTGGGGAGAACGGGCTGCCTGGTCTTATCCCTGATGGGAAACTTTCAAGCACTGCCAGTTTTAATGCAATGCCAACAGGCTTTTCTAGAGATTAGACAGATTCATTTCTCTGATTCTAAATGTGAATAGTAACACTATGGGAAATTCTTATTCTAAATGCAATCAGTCTGGCTCCTAGACTGTAGTAAGTGAGCCTGGGGCTTATCTGATCCTGGTGTAAATACAATGTGCCTGTCCCAGAAAGCCAACAAAACCGCCACTGAATGGCAAAAGAAAAGTACATAAAATAGTAAAATAAACTATTTATCAGATGCAAAAGAGTAGAGAAAGAATTCCCAGTGTACTGTTAGTTGTGCTGGAAGGCATACAGAAACTGTCTTGGTGCTTCAGTTTTCTCACGTAGCCAGGTTTAATTATGCTGTTTCCACAAGAGAGTCCTACTCCACTTACAATAGTTTGTGAAGTTTGTAGATGAAAGCTGTTAGAAAAGATAAATATCGGTACCAATACATCAGTATTGGATTTGTTCCTTTAAAAAAAAATATAAAAGACAAGAATAGTGACTTCATAAATGTATACTATGAATTCATGCAGTGAAAGCAGAATTTTTAGTGCCTCTAATAAAATAAAATATATGGGCTGATTCTCCCCTCACGATTGTTGGTAAAACACAACAAAAGGGTTCTCCACAGTGTTTCTGAACATGGGTTTGATGATGAGGTGTGAAATGTTTCAGTGATTTGTTTTGTGTTTGTTCCTTTCATTTCTAGATCACTCATGACAAACAGCAATGTATCAGCAGGACGAGACAATTTACCACTGCATGAGCTAAAAGGTGAAAAAAGTTCCATACATTTTATATCCCTTTTGTAGTGACTATACTGCACCCTGGGTCACAGTGCTTGTGCTCAGCATAGTTTATGTGTTAATAACTTCTTCGGATGATCTCACCCTATTTATTTTAGTCTTTAGATAAGGATGACTGTTGCCTGGGCTTTCTTTCATAGCAATCCCTTTCCTCACATGATTCAAATAATTACTTATTAAAAGTTTTTAAAACCCAAAAATCCCTCAGCTGGAGCTTTTTCCCCCTTCTCAACTGAATGGATTTTTCCTTTGTTTGTCCATGACAATTTGGGGGGGGAGAATTTTGTGCTTAAACTACTCATGTGACTGAGTCACATGCGTATCAGCTACAAAAGCAGCTTTGACATGTTATGTATAAATCTCCATTAAGAGAGAAAATAGGGAAGTTTTACGTGACTGGTATCTCATTCACAATAATTAACTCATTAGCAATCTCAGTCTACTGTACCAGCAAGGTCAAAATAACCAGGGGAAACAAACCACGTTGTGGTACCTACAGGAATAGTCAGTTTTAGGATTCTCAGTCTCTGGCTCTCACGGTTTAAAGCAAAGCTTTAAATTTATAGAGACTTACTTTACACCATGAGAGCCAGAGACAGAGATTATATCCTGATTTATGCAGGAAAGGAGACCTTTGTGATAACGTGGTGTCTGTCTCTTTCTGTAGACGTTTCTCCTCAAGTAACTCTAGAATTTGTTGCCTGGCCTGACCTAAATTTGATGGCTAGGCAGAAGGCTCAAAGATCATGATATTTCATGAAAATAGCTGGATATCAGAGCAAGACATCACAGTATCACAGTATATCTGTATTTCCAGACTGCAGAAATGGCTGGGATGTGTTCAGTCTCTTTTGAACTGTAAAGTATCCAATCGCATGGTGTGCAAGAAACTTTCATTGATTCATAGAATCATAGAATCATAGAATAGTAAGGTTGGAAGGGACCTCAAGGATCATCTAGCTCCAACCCCCTGCCATAGGCAGGGACACCTCCCACTAGTACAGGTTACTCAAGGCCTCGTCCAACCTGGCCTTGAACACCTCCAGGGAGGGAGCAGCCACAAGCTCCCTGGGCAACTTGTTCCAGTGCCTCACCATCCTCTGTTGCTCATGCAACAGAAAGTACCAGAAAGATTAAAACTTGAATGAAGTGCTGTGGATACATGTTCCTTTCCAGTTTGGGGCTTACTAACAAGGCTACAGCTCATGGCAGCTCGTCATGGAGATCTTCTGATAGAGCTCCTTGCTAATCCATCCTGCCCCCATGACATGGCTGGCATAAACTGTAAGAGCTCCCCAGCAACCTGCTTAATCCTGCATTCACCTAGCTGTCAATGCTAACATCACTCTGTTTCCTAAGAGGAGGAAGCTGGCATACAGAAGATCATAGAGGAGGTGTGCAAATCACTCCTGCAATCAGCATGTGCCCAAGAGCAGTGTGAATGCTCAGGGCTGGCAAAGCGGGCACCAACACACAGGCACAGCCCTGGCAGAAACTTCCTGGCCTTTCTTAACTCTCTGTAGTATCCAGGGTTGGTTGGATGTTAACCTGTCATCTGGTGGGATCTAGCCCTTAGAGAACCTCTAGTTAGATGTTAGCTCACCTTCACTAATCCCAGTACAGAAAGGCCTTCTTGCTGAGTCTTCCTTGACAGCAGGTGTAGGGAAGTTCTCCTCCCCCTCTACTCTGCCCTGGTGAGACCACATCTGGAATACTGTGTTCAGTTTTGGGGTCCCCAGTTCAAGACATACAGGGATCTGCTGGAGAGAGTCCAATGAAGAGCTACAAGGATGACTGAGGGACTTGAACATCTCTCCTATGAACAAAGACAGAGACCTGGGCTATTTAATCTTGAGAAGAGAAGGCTTGACAGGGGGAAAGGATCTTATTAATGTCTACAAATATCTGAGGGGTGGGTGTCAGGATGAAGGTGACAGCCTCTTTTCAGTGGTGTCCAGTGGTAGGACAATGAACAATGGGTACAAGGTAGAACACAGGAGGTTCCACCTCAACACAAGGAGACACTTCTTTACAGTGAGGATGACAGAGGACTGTAACAGGCCACACAAAGATATTGTGGAGTCTCCTTCTCTGGAGACTTTCAAAACCCACCTGGATGTGTTCCTGTGTGACCTGCCCTAGGTGATTCTGCTTTTGCAGGGGGATTGTACTCAATGATCTCTAGAGGGCCCTTCCAACCCCTACCACCCTGTGACTCTGTGATTCTATGATTTTTACTTTCCAGGGCAGAGAGCAGGCAGCAGAAGCTGCACTGCTATACAACCCCAGAGGAGACAGTGCTGCTTTGGCAGATGGTGAGTAGGTGAGGTCAGCAGCGATGCCTGCTCCCCCTTGCTGTAAACACCAAAGCCCCTTGTGTCCCCTCAGTTATCTCACTGTTATCCCCACCGCAGGCTGGCTGCAGAAAAGACACTTTTGTGCTGGTGAAGACAGAACCTTAAAGGTCCTGGTGGAGAAAGCTTTGAAACATGCACAGGTCCAGAGATGTGTAAGTCCCACAATGTCAGTGTTCTTCCCAAACTATACTATAACCATGTTTCCAATGTAAATTATTAGTTTAAAGCTTACTTTCTCTAAACATTCTCTTTTGTACCACCAGCAAGCAAATGTCCTAAAGGGGGCAAACCCACAAAGAACACAGGGACAAACAGCTGAACTACTGTAATTTTTGTTGTAAAATTTGAACCAAACATTGATGTTTGTCCCCAGCTCTTTGTCTGCCAGACACACAAGCACTTTTATCTCCCACTACATAAAACTGAAAAGAAGTCAGTTGTTGAGACAGCCTGGCAACCTTGATTTGAGCCATTATCAGTTTAGGTTAATTTTGAGTTAGTGCTCTACTGAAGGTAAGTTCCTCTCTCTGAGGGAGCACATCTACCTTCCTGGCAGTGTACAGTTTGTCTGTTTTTCAGAAACCCATAGTAACTCCACTGTAGGACACTGACTACCAGGGCAAGATTTCTGCTTTAATACTATGGGAAGCCCCTGAAGTGTTGTGCTCAGTCAGGGCTGAGGAAGCGCTCTGGTATTTTCAGCTTAGCAGGTTTGTTTCCTCTGTTTCAGCCAAGCATTTTCTTTGGTGTGTGCTCACATCTCAGGAAGAGGGGACAGTGAGAGAACTCTGAGAGGTGTCACTCTTCCAGATGAATTGAGAAGGATGGTCTCAGCCAGGTACTCTGACTTGCTTTCCTTTCCCTTCGTGGCAGATGCTGGAGCTAAGTGGTTGTTGTCATAAAGCTGTAAAAGCAGGAGTCTGCATGAGAAGGAAATGGACACATAAAGCCACCCCCTACAAAAGGCAGCATCACTGTTGGTTAGTGAAAGTGTTGCCCCAAAAATGGATTCTCCACCAGGTGTGCAAAGTCCAATCCACACACAGAGGTGAGATCTTGAGCAAGATCAGGTACGGAGCAAAAGGAAAGGCAACTTTTATGCAAAGTTGTTCCGATACATCTTATGACAAGTGGCACTGAGCATGTAGCAGGGGCAGGTTCTCTGCAGGTGTAGAAAGGGTATGGAGTCAAATGAGCTGCACAGGTCTGTGTCAGCTGAGGGAATGAGCTCCACTGAAGAGACAAGCAGAGTATAGCTTAGCATTCAGACAAAACAGATTTTTCAATATCATGGCCTAAGACAGGCTCCTCTTTTCATGGCATGTTGATAATGTTGGAGTAAGATGGGATCAGGAGGTGAAGGTGAAAAATAACGAGTAGGTGTTACCTCAAGGAGCCTGTGTCAGCGTCTGCACCATTTCCACTTGCAATGAGTTTGCTCCAACACTTAGGGCTGTAATTCATTGCCAGTGCTAGGATGCAGGCTGCTCGTGCATCATCCCCAGTGAGAACAGGAGACAGAACACCCCTTGGAAGCTGTAATGTTCCCTGAAAACTTGGGGTACCATGACCACCCTGCTAGTCTTTGAAAGTGAAGTTGAAGCTTCTTTGTCAGGGGAAGGAATCCAACAGGCCAGAAGAGGCTGTGCATAACCACCCCAGTGCTCTCACACATTGCCAAGCACCAGCAAGCCTTGATTTACAAGGTCAGGCTGAGTTGCAAATTGATCTAGATCTGTTTATGAATCTTTTTAATCTCTTGGCTTCACAGTTTTGCTCCTCAGGCTTGCATGGAATCCTTTCTTTTTGGGGACCATATGAAACGCCTGCTTGCACTTAATGCATCAGCAAGAAACTGTTTGATTTTGCATTCTGGGCAGTTTATAAAAGAAGTCTCACAGAAATTGTTTATAGTTGTAACCAAAAGGCACTTTCTTTCATGCTTCATTTTGAATGGAGCTCTGATGCTTGCGAATCATAGAATCATAGAATCATAGAATCATACGGTTGGAAAGGGCCTCAAAGATCAAATCATAAAATTGAAACTGGTCCCTGCACTTGGAGGAGCTGGTAAAGCACCTAAGTGACTCTGGGATTCTCTTGTTTCCATTAAAAATGCCCAGTGTCCTGTATTTGCATGGCTGCTAACATGATTTAGATCTGGCCTGCTAAGCTCTTTTTGGTGTACCGTAGGTCTGATTGTATGATTTTCCCAAAGAGGAACAGCAGCTTTTTCCCTTTCTATGGCACTGAAGTGCTCCTGCTGTGAACCTGCAGCCAGGCCCAGCAGGGCTGGAGGGGGGTGGGGGGCACTTCCAGCCTCACTTCCTTCAGCAGGCAGGGAGCAGGGGGTCCCCAGAGCTTCCCTGGCTCACCTCGGGGCACTGCCTCTTTGGCTGGCGTTTGCCAGCTTGTAACCACACCTGCTCAAGGCCACTAAACCTTTTTATGAGAAAAATGCCTTAATACCTTCCAGTAAAAACCATTGCTGAGATTCCCACTCCCCGTGCCTCCCTTTCCATTCCCCTCTGCATCTCCACCCTGAAGCCAACTCCCCACTAGCATGAACAATCCCATCCCTGGTTTTTATACATTTGGTACAAACGTTTCCTGAAGCTCATAAACACCTTTGTCATTTATCAGTGCAGTGAAAGATGTTTATTGCCTAAATACGAAAACTGTGATGGGATTAGTGCTTCAGGAGGCTTGCTGCCTGATCCTGTATAGTGACATTTCCAAAGGAAGACCAAATTTGGGGCCAGGTTCTCATTCTGAATACAGAGGCCCCCTGCTTTTTAATTGCTCATAGTGATGATTGCAACTTCCAGCATTAAACGGTGAGCACTGTCTGACCAAAGCTCATTTTACAGCAGTTCTGGTATGTACCAAATTGAAGGAGGTAAAAGAAAACGGTTGGGGCTGTGGGGGAGGAAGAGGAGATCTATAACTGGCATGTTAATAAAACTCCAGTTTGTCACTTCAGCAGCACACCCTGAGTGTAATAACTAAGCTTCCTTTCTATACCCCCTATGAGTTCCTTTGTATTGACAGATGCCATTTGTTCATTTACGACGTGATAATAAAAACCTTCAGTTTTACTGAATGTTGTTCTTTTCCTCCCCTGACACTGGGGCACCAAATGGTTTGTACTGCACTCAGCAGGCACTTTTCATTAAAGATCATGGCATGAAAATGAACTGTATTTGAAAGCCATTTAGTAGCAAAAGTTCTGGTATTGAGTAGGCTGCATATCAACCTTCCTTAGCTGGGAACAGGCTTCCTGGGTGCCTCTGCACACCCCAGCACACACTGAAATAATTGGGGGGGGGGGGGGGTGTCTTCACGTAGAGGTAATGCTGCTGCATTTGGGAGCCCCAGGTGCTTAGATTCCTGTAGCAACAATTGTATGTCAGTACCAGTTTCCTGTGATCTGGGTTGGTTTTTGTTGTTTGGGGTTTTGTTTGTTTGTTTGTTTGTTTTTTCTTTTTTAAAATATCTGATTCCAAATGGCTCAAATATCTTTCTTTTGGCATACCTCTACTTGTTCAAGCTTGTGATTCCCATTTTTTCCAGAAGCTTTCACACACACACACACAAATTAAGCCAAAACTCTAAATTCAGATGACTGAAATTTAGCATTTGAATCTATAATTAAGCCTTTTTTTTTTTCATTTCAAGAATGCATGTAAACTTCACCTCAAACTATACTTTTCAGTACCAGTCACATTTCAGACTTAGAGCACCTAAAAATGGGACCTGATTTGCAAAGACACTGAATGTTTAGAATTCTCACTAGCTTGGTTAAAATAAAAAATTTTAAAAAAAAATTCATAGCTTTGGGTTAAACCCACTTTTGAAAATGATGCCTGCAAGTTTGTAATGCTTTATTCAAAATGTTTTGCTAAAAAAAAATGAGTTTAAAAGCACAACAGGTAAGCAAAGGAATTCATATTTTGGATCAACACATTTATATGATTTATTTTTAACCTGAGGGATGAATGGTGTTTCTCTCAGTAGAGGAGTCAGTTCTGTAGCAGCTGTATGTTCTGCTGCAAGTAGTAAACTTAAGTTTATGCTAGCTAGTAATACATAGTAACAATCTGTAGTAATAATTCATAATTAAGTCCCAAAAGTGACGTTTAAAGCAAAAATTATTTGGCCAAATTGGAACACAGCCTCATACTGTACTCCTTAAGCATCAACAAAGTGCTCTCAGCATTCTTCTCAAGGCAAAACTAGCAACACATCACGAGTGTTGGCAATGCTGCAATGTGATGTTAATCTCATTATTATTATTCATTTTAATCATTTTTATTGTCTTTGGCAAAATATCTGTAAAAGAAGTGTTTAGTAAACCACACACAAACAAACAACAACAAAAAAAACGAGGTAATAATAATTGTTATCGTCCTTCCCTGATCATGCAGGAGAGACTTTTATCACTAACATTATCACTTGTTGCCAAACAAGTACAGAGATGTTAGCCCGGAGGATGAAATAGTTTAATCATGGGGAAACAATTTGCACAGATCTCAGCTGGTTCCCCTTTCATCTGCTCTCAGTTACTAAGCGACTTCTGAAAATCTGTTTTGTAGCTGTAATAAAATTCATTCTGTGGTCTCGCAAGCACACACCAAATGGTTTTCCTAATCCAGAAGTGTTAAAATCATCTGAACCAAAGAGAGAATTCATAAGTTTTCAGGGGGGTTGTTTTGGTTTTTTAATCATATAAACATAATGTTTGTCTTCTGGGGAAAGGGGGAGGGGAGAGAGAGTGACTTCTGAAATAAACCAAACCAACCAACCAAACAAAATTCCACGAAAAAGCATCCTGATTGAGTAAGACAAATTCTTGCAAAGGTAAATCAACTTGAGATTTAAATGCCACTTCAAATCTGAATGCTGAAAACTCAGAAACTGTCATTTTAAAGTCTGTATCCACACCTGCTCCACTCCAGGGGGACCCGTGGATATTAAACAAATACAACTTTTAATGCACAGAAGTTTTGAACAGTCACGTTTCCAGAACTCCAGGAAGAGAAGGAATTTCTGGTATTAGCACAGGTAAAAGCCTCTGTGAAATCTCTTCCCCATCTGAAGTCTGTGGGATTCTTCACAATTATTTTGAGCCTGCACTTTTGTCTTTGTGTTCTTCAAGCAAATCGAGTGCCATTACATTGACTCAAAAGGACAATAGCTTCTCTTATCACGTTTGGACTTCAGATTAAAGTTCTTCTTTTGAAGCATGTAAATAACTTCCTGTCTTAAGCACCTGGCTCAGTTGGTAATAGCTTCAGAGGACTAGAAACTGCCTCTGTTGCATTAGAAATTAAGCTTCCCTTGGACTTCAAGTGTTTGCAACTCTGAAGTTGGCACAGTTATATCCATTTTAGATGCATTTAGATGCATTAGGTGCATTAGATGCATTAGATGCATTTTAGATGCATTTAGATGCATTTTAGATGTCTCTCTTTTCTCATGTGATACTGAGAGGAAAATGCCACAGAACTACTTGTGTTTAGTTTTTTCTGCTATGTTATACATCATTTGGATCCCAACTTGTAACTCAACAGCCTGTGCATGAACTTCAGGCCCAGTATACAGTTTGCAACCTGTGGAGTTTGGCTAAGTACAACGGAGGAGTAAATAGAAGTGAGATAAAATGAGGAAATGGATGATGTGTTCAGGGATTCTGTATCAGCAGGTAGGGTTTGGATATATTATTAGTTAATAGTCCTTACTGAAAGCCACCAATACTGGTCACCTGTATTGAAACAGTTCCACAGTGGGCTCTGATACTGTTACTCATGTTGAGTGTTAGTTTATGTCAGAAACAATCCTGTTACTGAGAGAGTAAATGAGGATTAATTATTTTTTCATTTTTTATGGAAGCTTATGAAGCCTGTGCTTGACTGGCTGCTTACAATCAGCTTCCAACCTCAATTCAGGAGATTACAGATGTCAAGACCAGATGTATCCCTAGCTTTACAAAAGCCATATGATCATATGACCCATATTACATGTGTCCTCACTCTCTGTATGGTTATTGTTGTGACTATTAGAAGATGGCAGGTATATTTATTCAATAGCCTCCATTTCTTAACCTGCCCACAAGCAACTACTTACTGGCAGGTTTTTTTGCTAGAATATAAATAATTTCAGCTTAATTGGGAGTGTCTATCATCTTCTAATTTGCTGCCTGAGCATGCCTTTTTTTTAGACTTGGATTAGATCAGTAATATATCAAAATATCTTTTGCAACACATCTTAAGGAAGTGCTCTATAAGGTTTTTAAACCCTGTACATCCAAATATAAGAAATGGAAATAAATGTCTAATGTTTTTCATATTATCTTATCTCTCCCCCTTGCACAAAAATGGCTTTTTCTGAATGTCAGATAACATCTCTCTCTAAGCACAAAGTGCTGGGCTTAATTCAAAGCGTTGTTCACTCTTCTCAGGCTCAACTGCTCCTCAATGTAGCACAGACCGTTTTTGTGGTCATGCAATAACCCAAAAGAGAAAGTACTTGGTTCACCCTCAAAAGGGAACTAGGAGAAACTTATCTCCAACAAATCACAGATACAGCAGTGCAGGTAGGGCTGATGTGCAAAGGAAAGTGAATGGAACCTTCTCAATCTTGTGAGCAAAAGCAAGGAAGTTCAGTTAGGTCAGGATGTGTCTCCATCATTAGCATGTCAGATTGTGTCTGTGAGTTACATCAGTCCCTGAGAGAGATTTATTGTCTTCTTTACAAAGGAGGCCTGTAAGAGTGAAATTCCCAACTTCCAGACAGCAAGCAATAGTGTAAAACCTTAGTATAAAGTTTAGTATAAAAGGTGTGGAGGGGTGAGTTAAAGTGGGGACAAAAGGCAGGAGGTTAGACTGGGTATGGTCAATGGCTGATTGGCTCCTCAGAGCATTGTTTTCTATCAACTAAAGCAGTCTGGCTGCCTTTACCCCCCACCTCATGCCTCTTGTGTCTTGACTCACTCTACTTACACTTTTGAAATCTCATGCTGTGAACCTCCCAGTGTGACAGACACTTTGCAGCATGATGCAGCTCCAGTCCATGATTCAGTCTTGCAGCTGTATTACACAGAAATAGTCAAGTATTGAGAGCTGAGCAAGAAGGTGTAATCCAGCTACCAGTCTACATGAGCTGCCCTTGAAATATGTGGTTTGTTTGCTGTGCATGATTTGCTCACTGTAGCACAGGAGTCAGTCAGCATAGGTTCTGTATGGGGCATGAAAGGGGAGCGTATGGCAAAGTGGGGGTCTCTTATGGGCTTCTGACATTTGTCCACCAAATAGAACATCTCCATGTAGTTTACACAGCTCACTCAACACCATTGTTAACAAAAATCTCACAAATACTAACTTAAGCAGGAAGAGCTGTGCAGAGGGTAGTGTATTGGCTCAGGATCCTAATAGCCCATGTTAAGGACCTCCCTTGACTGCAAGCTTCCTGGACAACCTTGAGCAACTTAGCTGCTCTCTCCTCAGTTTCACCCTTCACCAGGAAAATGCACAGATTAAAATGTTTCCCAATGTCAGCATGATGTTGTGACACATCATATTCAGATACTCTGTAATGGGGACCATATAAATTCCATAGGTACTTTATCTGATCCAGCAGTCATGAGTCTGCCTGCCTGAAAGTTGCTGCTCTTGATAAGAAAACATTCCTGCTCTTGAAATTCCTTTTTTGAGAAAAGAGTAAGGAAGGTCTCAGTCATGTTCTGGTGAGCAGGTGCCTGGGCCATAGCACATTAATGGTCACACACTGTGTCCTGGCTCAGTGCTGGCCACTGAGTGTTGTGAGAGTGTCTACAAATGTGCATCACAGACCCTGGAAAAGCAGCAGTCATTTGGCAGGCACCTTCTACCACGTTCTTACAATGCTAAGGTAGCCCTGAAGCCCAGACTCTTACTTCTTTTCCACAACATATGTTGCTTTGTAAATTAATTATTATCATCCTCTTTGAAAATTAAACTGCCAAAGTATTTAAATATGCATAAAGGTTCTTGATTTTACCCACATATGAATGAAGCCAGTTTGATCAAATTTTATCTCTCTGCAACAGCTTTGCACAAAGTTTTAGCCTGTTGCCATACCCTCTATCTTTGTTCACTATGGGCTGACAGCTGACTCTTTAATAGGGTTCTGTATTATTTGTCTTCTGGTGTCATACTAGCCAAAAGGACTCCAGAACACATGCATATGTTACTCCATGAGCAAACAAAAAGAGGTCTCCAGTTTACCAATACCAATGGCAACACTGGAAGCATCTCAGCCAGGCAGACACCGTGACAGTGTCCATGCAAATCCTTGGAGAAATGCCATTGGAGCTACTTCTGTGAGCTCAGAGTCTGTGTCTGTACATGTGAACTTCTGATCTCAACGAAGTCATAGAGACTTGTAATTTTTGTGTGTTTGTTACCAAATTCTCGCCTTTCCTCCCTACCTTTTCGCTTCATTTCACCTTTATACGGCCAGTCCTACAGGATTAGTTCAAATAACACATTTATTACTTCTTCAGTTCACAAGAAATGTGACTTCTTTAGTTCTCTTTATAGAGCATGTAATCATTAGAATAAAACAACAACAAAACCCAAAACAGTTAAATCACCATCAGTACTTAAAACTGACCTCAAGTCTTTCCTGTAACAGCAATACCACTGTGAACACTTTTGAAGTTCTGGGGACCTGAACTAGAGTATTTTCCATGCTTAACAGTAAGTGTCATTATCTTTTGTTATGGTGGAGTTTGCTGTGTACATTTATTTGTATTTTGTTGCTATGGTAGCTGTTTCTGGTTTTGAAAGGTAAGGATCTAGTATCAGACAACTGAAATCAGATTAATTGAGCTCCTTCTGATATAAAGATCTCAAATCAACACAGTGTATACTTTCTTCTTTTTTTTTTTTTTTCCTGGTGTTTTTGTGGGGTTTTGGGTGGTTTCTTTCCTTTTTCATGCCTCCTGAGATCAGATGCATTAAAATCCACATGGAACTAACTTTTCTTTCTCTTCTCACCCCCACACTTCCCCATATGTGGTTCTGATTTTCCCCTCAGGGTACCTATGGGAGGTCTGGAAAACTCTTGAGAGCTTTCAAAGAATGCTAATATGTATAACACTGCATTTTTAGTTTTAAATAAAGCTTTTTTTTTTTTTTTTTTTAGGATAAACAAGTAAAGCTGCTAGTTAAAAAGTATTTATAAGAAAAAGTTCCCTTTTACAATAAAAAGGCTTAATAACATTTAATTGTATTTCATAGCATTTGGCACCTACAGTATTAAGCCTTTACAGTTCCTTGTAAAATGTCTGGGCAACATTGACTTTTAATTCTCTTGAGTTGTTTGGTTTGGGTTTTGTTTTGGATTTGTTTCTTTTTATCCTCTTGATAAGAAATTTCTACCTAATGGTTCAGTACAGCATTTGCTATTCAATTCTTAAACATTTTGTTTGCCTAAGAGCAAAATCTGGTGCCTGGTATCTATGCTGATCTTTACCAACCTCATGTCTCTGCTGTGATACTTACTGTGAGTGCTGTGATTGCAATCACAACTGGGAGGAAAGCTTTTTGCTGTAAGTAATTCTACAGATAACAAGAATAAGCATTTGCAAGATCAAACTCTGCAGTTCAAGCACAGACACCAGCACAAATACACCAGCAACTTTGGATAGATAGCAATTTTGTAGTGGTGATCAACATGCATTAATTTATTGGTTATAGCTTCACTCCCTCCTTTTACCCTCACTCAGAAAGTTAGCTAGTCAGTGCTTCAGATAAAGACTGTGAAATTTGATCACTGGAACTAAAATGGATGGCTTAGCTGCCTAATCTCCTCCATCCCGTTATCATCAGCTCCCAATCCCCTCCCCACGCCATCTTCAAAATTGGGAAATAGCCTCAGACTTATGGGAATATGCTGCTGAGTTAAAAGTAAACAGTTCCCTGAGACTGTGTGGCCTCAGCCACAGGTGGACCCCATGGTGAGGGAAAATTAACTTTTGGACAGATTGTAGCACATTTGTCTGTTGGATCAGCTTGCTAAAGTTGATAAGCGATAACAATAGTATCTGAAAATATCTGATAATATATTACTCATTTGTATAATCTGTCTTTATTCTATCATATTACCTCTGCAGATTAAGCCCTCACGGAGAAGTGTGCTGGTTCCAGTAAGCAGTTTAGCATGTGCCAGGAGGATCAGACCTCTTCTCAACACAGTGCACCCATCAGCACAGAATACAGACAGGACAAGAAGACATGTTTAAAGCAGCCCCTTGAATGAACTCCCGCAATGGAAATCGGGGGGGGTTGTTTGTTTGCTTTGATTTGCTTTTCCCCAGAAAAGACTATTTCTCCCTAAGTGCAAATTAAGTTGTTTTTTTCTGCAGCACATTGCAGGATGTGTCATTGCTCCTCTCCTTGCAGATACACAGAGAAGCCAGGCTTGAGGCAAGGAAGCAATCTCAGCTGTGTTTCTTTTGTGCCGGGTTTCTGGACTTAGCTGGGAGGGACTGTGTGCTGGCTCCCATGGCTTGGTATGCTCATGCTTCTTCCACAGCAAATTCTCGGCTTTGCTAAATGCACACAGGGTTGCAGTCTTGTCACTGCATGTTTCCTTAATGAATATTCCTTTTACCAGAATCTCTGAATGAGAAGAAAAAATAATATTACCACTGAACTCACATGTCCTTTTTACATCCATAGACCTTACTCCACAAAGGGAGATAAGAGTTATCTACAGTTTCTTAAAAGCAACTGCAAGGTACAGCTAAAATCCTGGTTTAATATGAAGTGTCTATCTCACCCTGCAGGAGGACATAGGCACCCCCGTCCCAGATTTCAACTGTATTAGGTTCTGGAAATAATTCTAGCAAAAAAGAGGTGCTTCCTTTTCTAAATTGTTGTGAGAAAAGATAACAAAGTGTGACAACAAGTAAACAGGTCGGGTCGATAGTCAACCTCTGGCAGTTTCAGCAATATGTGTTTATTATTGGGTTTTAATTGGACACCTTATTAGGCATGTTGATAAAATAGTCCCCTCTACATTCTGTACTACTGTGTTTCCAAAGGATATGAGCTGCTGCTAATTGAGCCACTTGTGATTATCAAAAGTGTTATACAAGGATGCAGTCTTTGCCAGTTTGCCACTGGTCTATCACATCTGGGTCCCTGCTTCCTGCTTGGAGCAACATCTGTGAAATGGCAGCAGGGAAAATCTCCCAGGTGAAGGTGTGATGTTGTACATGACAGCTGGGGGACTTAGCTTTGGTCTTCATAACTTGTAATGATTGCTGTGAGAGTAAGTAAATGATGGCCTGTTTTAATCTGTTATTATTATTATTATACATTACATATTTATTCTCCTTCATTTCCAATCAAATGCTCTCTATCCAGAAAGAGAGGCATGCACTCCCCACCCCTCTTTACACAATCAAGGACATATTTAAAACTCAAGGGTAAATGTTCCATAAAGCACTGCCCAACCCTCCACAAATTCCCTGCATAGCTCTTACATGCATCCTCTAACTTTAGTCCATCCCTGCTCCAAAGTTGTAATTTGCCCTCCAGTCCTTTTTTTTTTCCCTCCCTCTTTTTTTTTTTTTTTTTTTACAATCTTTGAGATGGCAATTAGCTCCAGAGACCTACTTAGAGTTTTGCTTCAATTACAGATACCTCCATTTCAAGCTATATGCTCTGCTGGTTTAGGCTAATTTAAACCTTCTTTTGCATGAAACTTCAGTCTGAATTCTCTAATTGTTCCCTCCTTATCTGAGATTTGTTTCATGCTTTCCACCCATGGGTGTGGTGATCTACATCCCACATAGTCCCAAAGGCTAACTCTTTTGCCTGGGATGAGGTTTTGTTACAGAAAATCCCTCGAGGCAGTATCACTAAAGCTAAAGAAAAAAATAGCAGTATTAGGGCTGACCATTAATACAGCTTTTTCTCTCCGTAGACCTCACAAAGCTTCACAAGTGAAGTAAACGATGTCATCTGCATTTTACAGGTACCTAAACTGAGGCAAAGAGCAGAGTTACATCTGATAGATCTGGACAAAGACAGAGCTGATACGGAGCCATCAAGGTTTTGAGTATTCGAGGACATTATGTCCTGTCCTTAAAAGATCATATAAAAGAGTGATCTAGCTGAGCCACTAGGGTGATCATGAGTTCATTTTCTCCTGCACGTCCTCCATTTTTAATGGATTCCTTCTTAAACACATGAAGGTGATAACTTGAAGTAAGTATTACTCCTGCTGCTGTCTTTAATTTAACTCTATCGATGCTTCCCAGCCTCCAAAGGTATCTCTTCTGTCTTTCCACAGAAACACTTTAGAGTAGAACAATTAGAGTACAGTGTAGAGGGAGAAATATTAGGTTGAGGTACCAGATATTGGAGTACCAAGTGCTCCAAAGCAGTCCCTGGAAGAAGCAACACAAGGCACCTTTGAGGATTTCCAAGGAAGCAACGAGTGCCTGTCTTCATGCCAGCAGTCCTGGCAGCAAAACAGTGCTGGACTCAATGGCTGCAAAGACAGAGTTGTATATGACACTTTAATTCTTGGTCTTACTTCTCACCCCTCCAAATTTCTACTGCCCTATATTAAGCATCCCCCTTCTGAAGTTAAAGGAGCCCATAAAAGCATTAAGTAAGAAGTCAAAACTTACATGGGAACTGTTACATTTTCTCTGTGTGGCCATAATGAGGTTATTTATGGTACATGTAGGAAAGATTAAAGGTTTTCATAATAAAGGAAAGCAAGAGCTCAAGAACTGGGTGCCTCCTAACAGCACTGACTCTCAAGATGGGATAAATCACCCAAGCAATCATTAAAACTTCAAGAAGATGGCTTGTAAACCTCCAAGCAATGCCAATAAAGCATATTCCATGCCATATAGCAGCCCATATGGTGGAGCTCAGCAGTTTTTCAGAATCGAGGGCTATTCACAATTTAACCCTACTGTCCTCATCCTCAGAGGGCATAGTGCCAATGAACCACTATCAAATCAATGCAATCTCTCGATGTGGGAGGGTGGGGAACATGGAAGTCAGACTCAGGAGAAGTTAACTCACCAAGCAGCAAGCTTCTCCAGAGCATGGAGGCAGACTGGTTCCCATGCTTAAGAACTCAGTGCCATTTTTTCATTAAGTTGCTTCAAGGGGGTCTCCTAGCATAACACAATGTTAGAGACATGTTTTTATGAGCTTTCAGGAAATTAGGAAAATATTCCAAGCCCCCTCAAAGTTCTGGGTCAATTGCATTTTAAAAAGTCAAGTCTGCCTGTCCCTTCCACTCTGAAAGGCTGAGGTAGTGAAAACTGCAATAAATCACAATGCAAGCTTGTGTCTAACATAACGTCAGCAACTGGACAGGACACAACCAGAAGTGCTTCCTTGAGCTTTACACCAGAGAAAAACCCAACACCAGAGATAGTGGTGGGTGGTTTCTTGTTTCTTTCTCTTTTTTTTCTATTAAAAAAAAAAAATCTTCCCTATTTCTTTTTCAGGAAAACCTAATCTAGATGTGGAGATGTGAGCCTACTGGCTTAGGATGTACAAAGGGAAGAGATGAGGAAAGTGATCTAGGCGTTAATGTGGGCCAGCACTGGCCTAAGAATAATTCCCAGAGATGGATCCTGTTTGGGCCCAAGTTCTTCAAGCCCTACCCAGTGGAAATCTGGTTTGTCTCTTTTCTTTTTCAAGACCTACTCAAGAGAAGTTACCGAGTCCAATCTTGAGGTAAATTCTTAAACTCGACTCAAAGACAGTAGAGCAAATTATGAAGACTTCCAATTCTGCAGCCTGCAGGCTCCCCATGGGGTTCAGCAAGCTTCTGGGGAATTCTGGTAACAGGCTCATTTCCCACAACAACAGCTTGAGTCTCACTGGGGGATTTCTAGTGTATTACATAATAAATAACAGTGATTATAATAAAGATAAGGGAAACATACCAGTATTTATATCATTCCCATTTAAGCAAATGTTAAACTTTCAGTATTTCCCTCCCCATCCCCCCAGCCAATATAATAAGAAAATATTTCTGGGAGGCAAAGGAAGTAAATCTAAATCTCTTACAAATGCATTAACATTGATCACTCCTGTAAATCAATAGGACTAGTACATCAGCTGATATAAACAGTTGTTCTATTCATTTTCATAGTTATTCTAAAGCTGTGCTGCACTAATTGTCTTAGTTGAAATCAGTGGACATCTTTGTCCAGTAACATATGTGGGCTGAAATTCAATGATAAAGGGAGATGTTTAGAACCCTTCTGCAAAGGAGGTACTGGCATCAGATGCTGCTCAAGCCAGAATAGTGTACCTTCCTGGGGAGGAAAAAGGAGAAAAATCTGTCAAAACTCAGACCTCAGCACCTATTTGTGTCACAGGCAGTTTTGGCACCAGCCCACACCCAGACAGCAGCGCTGGGGTTCCACCCACCCAGCCACGCTGAAGGCCATGGGGGGGTCACCTGGGAAGGAGCCTCCCAAGCAAGAGGAGCACGGAGGCAGGAGTGGGAGACAGCCCCGAAACTCCAGCAAATGCTCAGATCTGGTGCTCCTGCCACTGCCTGCACTCATCTAGGAAATTCTAGTCCAACACTTAGCATATAAATGGGAAGAGAGTTTCCTGTCTGGGGACACCAAACTGTGTTTTGTGCATAGCCAAAGTGTATTTTCTTTGTCTGTGAGAAGGTCAAAAGCACTAAAGAGTCTGACTTACGGTGAGACCAAAGCAGGGGAATTGAACTGGGAGCTAATACTAAAAATGGTGGCAAATGTAACGCAAGTCCACTGAAATTTCATTCCTGTTTATTTCCGCTCCCTCAGTCCCCAGAAATGTGTATGTTGCCAGCACAGTGTCTGTATCTGATTTATTATTTTTTTGAGTGCCCTTCTGAATTAACCATCAGCAATCCACCCAGAAATGCCCACGAGATTTGAAGTTAGCCTGGAAATCTTTCAAAGGACACCAAAGATAACTGCACTGGGTCTTCTATTGCATTTCCATTTTATGGCATCTTTTTATATTCCGTAGTAGGCTTTTCTGAATAAAAATGAGACAGACTCTTAAGAGGCCTTTTTATTATTTGCATTTGGCAAAAACAGCCTTAATGAGCTGTTAAGAGTCATTCCCCAGTCCTATTGTTGGCGATGCATGGGAGCCTGTAAAGTGTTGAAAAGCCAAAAGACAATTTATGATCCCTGATGCTATCCCTTCCTGAGACAATTCTTCAGAAAGGAAGATATCTGGGGAGTAGGAAGTCCCATTATTTAAATGCCTGAGTAACTTTTACTGGAGTCATAACTGTGGAATTTGCTATTTTCATTTCAGAACTGTTTATTCTCCTTGCATTCCCCTTAAAAGCAGCTATGTCATGCCTGTGCTGCATGCTCATTCCAGTCTGCAGCACTAGAGAATAGGAAGATGACTCAAGGAAAATTCCCCACTCGTTCCCGGGATTGTATAAATAGCACCAAATTCCAAGCACACAGTAATCGACTTATGAAACTCTAGATATTTTTTTTTCCCAAGCAGCATTTGTGCTTACTATCTGGAGGTAGCAGCCCTTTTGTCAGCACCAGTCACACTCGTCTGGTCCACACAGATCTGGAAAGTGTAAAGGAACTCGACTGTATTGACATAGAGGACAAGAGAGTTATTCAGCACAGTGGGGAAAATGAAGCAGAGTTTCACAAGTTTCTGCAGCAGAGGGATGTGTGTTTCTCGGCATTGTTTTCCCTTTGAAAATAGGCAGCAGCCAGTAAATGCCGGAGGTGTTTGTTAGTGACTGAGGGTGCCGAAGAGACAATCAAATATTTGTGACAAAGGCAAAGACCTTGGATGTTATCATTGACACCCAGACGGCCCAGGAAAAGGGCAAATATTGCATTCGCTGTATTGCCTCTTACTGTAAATGACAAAATGTCATCTTTTGCCAGGCTCATGTGTATTAATCAACTCCAGCCCTTACTAACTTAAATACTACAAATGGATGAGGAATAGCTTTGTCTGTTTGGCAGTAATTAAGTGATACTCTCACTGTCTGGACAAAGAGGTGACTCAATGAGACCTTACACCAGGACAACTGTTCCTATTTCGAGAGAGTCATAATTGCTTCTGTTATTAACAAAAGCAGTGAAGGCATTAAAATAGTGCAAGATTAAAAACCTCTCTTGAAGAAGTCAGTTTTTATACAGGAGATACTGCCTTTTAATAAAACCAAACAGTATTCTCTGCTGTGACACTTCTATGGCATCCGTGGCCGTGTCAGCTCAGCTCAGGTGTGCAATGAACATCCTGCTCTGAGACAATACAATAAACATACTTAAGAGGAGCGAAAAGTCATTCAAATGGTTAATTCCAGGAGCTGGGGAAGCTTGATACAGTAACTGACTTAAAAAAAACAAAACAAAAAATACCCCAAAAAAACACCAACCAAACCCCAAACAACCACAATGGAAGGAACAAATGGCTCCAAATGCTCTCCTGCCTCTGATAAGACACTTTCTGATACAATCCCTCATTCCAGGATACCTGCATGGCACTCCAAAGGTGCTGAGTGGGTGCCAGTTAAAAAAGAGCAGAAGAAACCCAAAGCTGTTGGGAAAAGAAAAAAAAAGAAAAAAAATTAAAAAGGATTTGTAGCCAACTCCAAGACTCCTAATCTGAGCAAGAGATGGGTCATTGTCTGATTTTGCTTTGTGACTCTGCACTCACTGGGACAGCTATATTGGGAGCATGGTGTGGACAGTCTCAGTGAGAGCTCCACGGGGTGCAGTACTGCACCCTGGCCCAGTGCAGATGCCCTCCCTTCCTTTAGTCCTTTGAAGGTGGCAAATATCCTCAGTGGGAATGGAGGGAGGAAGCTCTGACTTCGAGTACCATCCTGGCACAAATAGACCTGGGCAGTGAGAATTAAGGCCACTGATACATTCACTTTTCATCTGGTTTCAAAGGGCATTCCATGTGCTTTATTTGAATTTAGATGTATAATTTTAAAACTCTTTTATACTAAATAATCAAACATGAAATTTCATTGTCCTCCTTGTATTGACACATGAAACAGTCACTTATGTGCTACTATAAAAGAATAGTGTCCAAAAATACAGCAACTTATTTGGTGTTACTAAATATGCCAGTGCAGGTACTACTTTTTAGCCCTGTCTCCTAGGAAGCATGACAAAAAGTATCAGATCCTGCAGTGATAGTTTTTCCAGATCAAATTTCCATCAATTCTAGCTGGTGCCTAATCTGTAATTTTTTTTCAGCTTGATTTCTGATATCACCTGAAACATCAGGGCCTGATTCTGCCCTTACATTCTGAAATGAGTAGAGTGGCTTTAAGACTCACTGCATCATCTATGAATAGCAATATAACCACTGTATCATTTCGTCTTCCAGCAGGGAAATATCGCTTGGCTGTTTTGCTCAAGCCCGAGCCCTTTGTCTGAAATGCAATCATCAGCAATTACCCATGTGCAGAGAGCATTTTGTCACAGTTACTTACTGGTCACATACATAGTAAACAGTCAGATGTGGGGCCAGCCTCTCACTGGTGTAAGCGGCTGGGAGAAGGGTGACAATAAAGCCACAGAAATCCACAGCAGCTGGATTTTTTGCTCCTCACTTGGCTTCTGATTATTTAAACGTGTTCTTTCCTTCTGTAATTTTAATTGCATAAAAATGCAACACATTAATTTGACGATTGCTCGCCCTCACACCGTGCACAGAAGCAAAGCAGCTTAATACTGAGCAGAGCAATAGTTTTATTCTAATTTTTCCTGAAATCACACATCTTTTACTTTCTTACACTGTAGCTGAGAAAAGTGATTTACAGTGCAGCTGGGTTATGTGGTAAAGTGAGTAATTCGTAGCTGTTAAAAGAAAAGGATTATTCTTCTGTTAACTCATGGAGCAAAGCTTCCCAATAAATGTTGTATTCTGCTCTGCACTGAGTGCTTTTGTCCAGTTCATAGCACAAATCATACTGTTCCCCAGTGCTCATCCACAGCAGTATTCTTTAATGCTTAACTCGGTGACCTCACAAAAATAATTGGTGTGAAGCAAATTTACTTAGCCCTCCGCCTTTATTTGCAGACTGAATGGCTCAGAGAACTGTGCATATTGTTTATGGAAATGAAGAAGGAGAAAAGAAAACAGAACTTCACTCTCCAGATAAAGTTGGGCCCATGCACAGAAGAAACACAGGGGCTTAGCATGGTGTCCCTGCCTGCATTATAGACACCTAATGAGAGATGCTGATTGACTAATAGAACTGCAAATCAGTTCAGTGACTGTGAAAATCCATTCCAGCTGCTGCGATTTAAAACAGTTAACATTTTGGACGTTATTCTTAAGTTAAACTTTCAGCTTTAGCTGTGAGCTTTGACTAATAATTATCCCCCAGATGCAAATAGGGAAGATTTACGAGCAGATTGCTGTTGATTTACAAGTGGGGAAAAAAAAAAAAAAAAAAAAAAAAAAGCTCAA